>JXSR01S008022.1:3629-16799 GCA_000969725.1 Ophiothrix spiculata
TTATATTTGATTGATCATACATAATGCTACATCAATCATATTTAAATGTAAACACTGATTTATCTGAATCTTATTATACCCTATTTCACCCAAAGCAACAACATAACAAATAATCTAATCTCATAGTCTGGTAGCATGCGAAGAGGGAGCCACAATCTACTAGGGATAAGCCTGTAAAATGTACGTGCCCGTAATGGGATATCGTTCCATTATAGAACACCATCTTAAAGAGTCTCTTACTAACGGAAATAAGTATATTGCAATTAACTTTGCTTTATGAATGCCATCAATATTACACCTTTGAGAATGTCTGTATCTGATATAATAAATATTACACCATACGTATGGAATCTGTTCGAAATCTGTTTATGGCTGATTTTCACGGGGTATGTTCTTAAATAAATTAAATAAATAAAAGTTTTTAAAAAAACATATTTGTCATACTACAAAACCTATAGGAAACTTATGAGCAGTGTTGATTTTTTTCTTAAGGATTGAAGTGTAGCTTTCTAACATTATAATAAGCATGCAGTGAGAATGTTTCGTGAGTGTCAAAATATGTCATTGAAACATAGCAGAGCACTAGCGTCTGGTGTTGGGCAAAATTTGCAGTGTAGTGGTATATAAAGTAATTTTGCTTTAATTGCCAAATTTGTTTAAGTTAAAAAAAAAAGGTTTTTTTACGTCTGATTATTGGGAAATTAAGGCTTTTGCGCGTTCACTTAAATACAATCAGATCCTAGTTCTAGTAACCCAGTCACGTTGAACTCCTATTTGCCAAAACTATAGCTAAGTGATGAAATATGCTTGATTAAGCATCACTTCACTCGTAGTGTCGGTTTATAGAATTATTTGAGTTAGGTCACGATCACAAAATAATGTTTTGACCAAGTAAAGTAGTAGCATTAACATTCTGTGTGTTAAGGGTAATATAAAGGGAATCCATCTGCTCAGGAAAATTTGAATCCTAACTATTTTTTAATCATGAAAAGATAAATAGTTTCCACTGCCTTTGCGGGGACTCGAACCATGGATTATGGCAGGGGTAAGTCATGCATTACTAAGCAAGGGGTCTATCGCTGAGCTATCAAGGCAGCGTTGAGATCGTGAACTAAAATCTAAACATAAACATTAGAATGACGTATTTGTCTTTTGTTTACATAAAAATTGGCATTTTTTGCCTCATTGGAATGCTCAATTTGAAAGTAAATTATGCGAACGCGTATATCAGACAAAATGTAGATAATGTAGATACTTAAAACAGACAATTCACAGCTCAAACAGGTCGAACTTAGAGTTGTAATTCACGTCCGGATTTTCGGGCAAAACAACGCCGGTTCGTTACATTATTATTCTAAATCAACTCAACTCTGTGAATGTCAATAAAAAATTGTTTGTAATTCAATAAGAAGTATCAAGCCTACAACCTGTCAACATTTGAAACAAAATCATGAAACTATGAGGTTTCGGCGAAAAAGTGTCAACTTTTTCGAAGTAGTCTTTAGGCGTAACTTTGACCTTGATAATTGACGTGAAATCACTAGTAAAGGTATACGTATAAATAAGAGACTTTATTCAATATGTACGTCAAAAATTGTGATATTCTGATAGGTGTAAGTAGGTAAAAATTTGCAGTAAACATGACATTCAGCCGAGCGAGACGTTTTTAGGGACTGTGCAGTAGCCTTAACCCTAAAAGAGCCGGGGGGGGGGCGGAATCCGCCCCCCCCTCCGGAATTTTTTTTATACCTCCGCCGGTTGTTATTTTTTCGCGCTGAAACTTCTTGACTTTTTTCCTTAAAGCCTTGCGCTTCTTTTAAGACCAATTTGGTGAAAATCGGACCTAGGGTTAGGATTTGGCGTTCCGTAATGGCACGCTGGGTCAACCGAAAAACTGACCAAAAACTGATTTTCAATGCAAATTACATACAAATCGTGTTTTTTGTTATTATGATACACTTCCACTATGTTTTATTGTATTTATTTGATTTATTTAGAGTAAGAACATGCCTAAGTATACTTTGACACACATTATTGATAAAAATTGCAACTTTTGCTCGAAAAAATTGCGAAAAACCACGATTTTGGCGATTTTTGGTGATTTTCGCGTTTTTGACGCGACGTCACTTATGACGTCACTGTGACGTCATGCAAGGTCCGATTTCAATTTTTTTTGTACCAATGGACTCGTGAGGGTCCTAGCTATCCACCAGTACCCTACACTTGATGTTTCGTCAATCGGTTTCCGAGATCGGAAGGGGGGGCGGAATCCGCCCCCCCCCCCGGCTGTGAGATGGGTCGAAAAAGCCCGGCTCTTTAAGGGTTAAGGAGACTCATTTATTTGCTTTAAAAGCATCTCGGGAATACAAACATCTTAAAGTATCACACACCACATTTACAACACTTGTAAAATGTCCTTCTTATTAGTGATAGTAAAAAAGCTTATGATATACTACAGAGCAAAGAGCCAAAATATAAAACATTACCATAGAAAAGTGGTTTCATGTTGTAAGTTGATTGCAAATCAATGTGTGTCGCATGCAGCTACAAGATGTTGGTCAATACTGATTCATAATATTTGGAGTGCCGGAGAAACAGGAAGGTAAGTCCCTTGTTCTTATTGTCCTGGCTGTACAGTAAAGTATAGGCTAACAACTCTCATGCAACATTAGTTTTACGATTTATTCCGTTATGGTCTATGGAAGGCGGACTACCATTTCAGGGGAATTAAGATTACTTTCATACCGGTTCTTCGCTATAACATGCTTCCCTAAGTAGAATAGAATTAGAATTTGTTTCAGATTTATTCATTATTCATTTATCCCCTATTCATTTGAAAGTCAGATATGAACAAAATTAATGACATATGGAAAAACTGCTTTCGTAATAGAGAATTGACTTCAATACTCAAACGGTGGTTGACTACCCGGAACCGCTGGTTCTTGCCGATTACTTTTGTTCTGAACAATAATCCGCTGTATCATAAGCATGTTAGATTTTGAAAGGGTCCCTTAAATACCTTTTTTTTAATGAGTTTTTTGGGTTTTTTTGCAAGCCCTTATAGGCGTTTAACTTGTGCATCAGTCTGACAAATTATACTTCGAAATGAATATGTGGGTTAAAATGCCGCAAATATTACCTGTCAAGCCAAATAAGAGCATCGTATGATCATAAAATGATAAATAATTAAGTAATTCTCAAGGTAATGGGTTTATAAATTAAAATTAAGACTTAAGAGTAAGATTTGTAAGACTGCTTACGTCCACATTCACCAATAAAAATGACCAATTAGTAAAAACTTATTCACGAATTGTCTGGATTTTAATCTATATATTAAGACATATCCGTATATCATATAGCTTTGTTAACTAATTTTTATAGAAGTTTCTTATCGAAAAGTGTGATAATGTTGTAAACGTAGAAGAGAATCTAAAGTTGTATACAATAAACTACAATAACGTCCACTGCATGTTCCCGTTGCCGCAAGAAACCTGGGGAATTTGTCAAGAAAACGATACAAAGAACTACAAGTGACATTTAATTTCGAATGCAAATCAATGTCGGTCAAGAGGGTATGAAGTCATACGTTCTATTTTGAGTATTTGCCTCGAGACTTTGCACTTGTAACTGCCAATGCCATTTGTTTTAATAAACATGATCCAATTTAAAATCTAATCAATTAACGGGGTTTTAATGCTTATTATATAGATAGCAATACTTCTTGAAAATATCAGTTTTTTAAACCTAGGAGGATGCATTTAATAATTATGCTATGGCTACTGTAAATCTCTACAAGGTATGAGACGTATGGCAAATTTAACAAAAAATCAACATTTCCGTTTTTTTCGAGTTATTATCATGATCTCAACATTAAAACAGCAAAGGAAAAGGTAAATAGGACGGTCTGTATTTACACAGGTCCGAGTTCGGAGTGTCCATTGACCTTCGAAGCACTAAGGTCAGAATCTACTTTTTTTGAACACTTATTTTCTGATTGTAATTAATAGCTTATCCTCTCTGCATATTAACGAGACATTTTTTGAAAGCCCAGTTTTCTGACAATGTTCAACAATAGCAATAAATTATTAGACGGTTTTGCGGTAGGTTTCGCTTTTTTTCTACATTGTATCTCCTGCACTTAAATACAACCGCCACAAGGAAGAGATTGATCTTCGACTTTAATAATTTCCTTTGGTGCTACAAAAGGTTTTCGCAAGGTTATGCTGTTTATTATAACCGCAAAGGCCTCTTTCAATTGGTTGAGTTGATTGCAAGGCAGAAATGTCCTTATCCTTCATACATCAATTCCTTGTTATATCAATTATATGGTTATGGGAACATCACATACTACTAATAAATACGTAGATATACATGTAAACAAATCTAAATGTAGAAATATTGTTGATGACGTTTCTGATGTTGCAGACGATATGAATCACGATGATCAATCAAGGAAGAAGACCATCAATGTCATTTTGGATAACGTATCACTGGAAAGGGTCAAATTCACAAAATTTCTTGGTGTTATAATTGATGAAAACCTTACTTGGAAGAATCATATCGATGCAATATCAAAAACAATATCAAGAAATACTGGAATGTTAACTAAATTGAAACATTACGTACCTGGACATATATTACGTTCTTTATATTGTACACTTATTCTACCGTATATTAATTATGGCATTTTAGTCTGGGGCAATACTTGTAAAATATATTTAGAAAAGATTCTCAAGTTACAAAAGTGGGCCATTCGAATTATTTCACAAGAACATTATCGATGCCATACTGGGCCACTATTTAAAAAACACAAAATCCTAACTGTATATGATTCTTTTAAACTTGAACTGGGAATTTTCATGTACAAGCACCAAACAAACCAACTTCCAGGAACCTTTGTCAATTATTTCTATAAACATAGCCAAATTCACAATTATCAAACAAGAAATTCACAAAACTATAGTATCCATAATGCTAAAAAAATGTTTGCTGACAGAGCGATTAGAATTACTGGACCCATTTTATGGAATTCGTTAAATATCAAACTGAAAGAGACAAAAACTATCAAACAATTTAGATCAATTATGAAAACTACATTGCTTGATCTTTATAATTGAGCTTTGTTTGGTTCTTGGTATTTTTTTGTGTTTTGGCTCATGTTTGTTTTGTACTGTATTTTAGATATGCAACTTAGGCCCTACTAAGCGTTTCCGGGGGATAACCCTTTCAGGCCTTTACTGGCCTTTTGTTATCTCCTCAATATCATTGTATTTGTTTCCTTTTGTTATGTTTTTATGATGATGTAATGTTTGTAATTTTATGATATTGAAATAAATTTGATTTGATTTGATTGATTTGATTTGTTTTTATGATCATGACTAGCGGTCTGAAAAAAAAAAGAAATTTTACAGGGAATTGGCAAATCGTTAAACATGATATCTTGATATCCATTTATTCAGTTGATATGATTTTTCACAAAATAAGCATTACTCTTTTGTTTTAATGTTGTATGACGTCTGATAAAATGTTTAGTCTGGTACAACCTCTAACAGTCCCCAAATGACAAAATATGGATGCAGTTTTAACGATCTTATTTAACTGTCATCACCTAACCATTATAATACCGTATACTTCGAAGTTATGAAGTGAGTTTTTTTCAATCCGGTAACAGCTAACAGAACCACAATTGGTTTTCTAATGTGCATTTTATTTTGGTTGTCAGTAAAACAGAAATAAACGGCTCTCAATCAGAGAAAAAATGGCAAGCAGCACTTTTCCAACGTTGCAACCGTAAATGCTGACTTGAGAGGGAAAGTATTTTTTTTACATACGTCGCACAAAATGAAAGCTATCAAAAATGTTGTAAGTTTTTCAATCACTTATTAAAAGACCCGACATAGACTGTTTTCGTTACCTTTGAAACAATGGTACATTTTTACATCTACCAATAGAACATGTTTGTTTTTATATCATGATTGCAGTGATTTGAGCCGTGCAATAATTGTTTTCCATTGCACGACATGAAACAAACCTGTGTGGTATCATGATATAAAACAAATATTGAATGCCTATGCACGACAAATAGTTAAAATATATCATTCGGTCAAATTTGGACTGATCCATTTCACTTGGCTACGCCTCGTGAAATAGAAAAGTCCACATTTGACCTCATGATATATTTTGTACTATTGCACTCTCAGGCATTCAATATTTGTATACTATTATTACTACGTAGTCTCCCCGAAATATTAGAAAAAATACAATTCTTTACCAATCTTATTTATTTTCTCCTTTTCTCTATGCCTGTGAATGTCAAGTTATTTTTTCTTTAACTGGGTTGTTTTCCTGTATTCAATAAAGACATACTTTCTTTATCCTTATTATTAAATGAATATCGATAAAATCACTATAATTCCTTTTGTTGAAAAATGGTCAACAGTTGCAACTCAATTCATGTATTGTACAGTTTTAAAAATCACGTGTTTCTCTATACATTTTAAGATAACAACAAAAGTAATATATATGCAGAAGAAAAGAGATTTCAATGTTTATACATTCTGTCGGCTGAGATCACTAGCGAATGCTACCACTGGATATTTAGTACGTTTGCATGAAAAAAAAACATACAGAGTGAGTCTATAAAAGTGCAATAGTTAAAATGGGCGCCATATTCAAAGAACAAGATAAATGTGTACCGTCATATCTGAAGGTACCTTGAGGTCGGCATAGTAAATTACGAGCTACAGGCCATTGAAGCTGAGCATAGTCAAAAAATCAAGTCAAAGGTCGAATTTCTAGTTTAATCAGAAACATTGCTAGTGCATTCTGTCATATAAATCAGGTTCCAACATCCAAAAAATAAGAAAATGTGCTAAAAATTAAGATAAAAATCCTCTCCATTGAAGTTGTATTTATTACAAGAACTTTAAACTCGATTTTCTCAGAACTATAGCTTTTTGCCTCGGCCTGTATGTAACTTTCCAACCGAACATCCAATAACCAAAAGTAACGAGTCATTTTAAAGCTTTTAGATGAGACCAAAAATCACTTTCGATTTCGGGACCCTTAAGGTACCTTTCGATATGACGGGGCACAAATACTAAAGAAATAACTTTAGTTGTTAATTAGATCATGGAATTTATCTTTAGAATGTTGAAAGAATGGGGATAATTGATAAAGGCGTTCCAACGATATGCTTATTTTAAGAAGGTGGTACAAAATCATATCTGTCCAACTAGCGAACATTTTAATCGTGTGTCTCATAGAGATTGCATTCCTTTCTACTATGTCTTATTATTTGCTGACCCTCAAAAGACTTTGAAGGGTTTTTAAAAGTGCAATTTAGTTTTCTTAAACATATCGGCCCGTATTCCAGAAAGATATTTAGCTAAACCATTGTTTAACTGAGCATCAACTGTCCAGGAATGATACGCATCATTGCAGCTTTCAAGCAGAACAGTTCACTGAGTTTAGCTGTTGACGAGAAATAAAACCTTGATTTAGCTAAACACCTTTCTGGAATACGGGCCAACATGTGTAAAATAAAACTCGTTAATGACCAGCTCTTTCTTCTTCCTGGCCTCCATAAAGCTTCATACACCTCTATGGTGTTTGCAAATTGCCTGCGAGAGTTGTTTGGCATATTGAATGGTTGAGTTGGCCGGAACAACATATAACTGGTCAGTCAAAATTTCAGATCTCTATCTCTCTTAGACCTTTACTGGTTGAGTACAGTCTTAAGGCCGAACCATAGTCGGCCTCCAAACAACATTTTTCCTACCAAACATTTGGTCGTGACGTCACCAAATATTTGCCATCGAACTTAAAGTATGAACGGGCCAATGTATATGGCAATTTAATAACATATGCAATCTAGTGCGAAATTTTATTTGGTCTCAACTCGGTGTTGAAGTTATTTTGTTTCGAGTCACTCGTCATTTTGACGTCACTACCAAATGTTTGGTAGCGACAATTTTGTTTGGAGGCCGACTTTGTTTTGGTCAACAGGTAATTTACAGACAAGTGTCCTCCAGTCATTCTTTGAAGCTCTTTATCAGCTGCGAAATTACTTATGCATTTAGTAATCTAGCCCCAAAAGATGTTAGACGTACGACAAACGGAGAAATGGCTGCCAATAGGTATATCAAACTTCATGTAGGGGAAGAGCTGAACTTTAGTCACTTTTATTTTACACATTATAATGTTCAACAAAATCAAATGACACTTTTAAAGGTACAAAGAAGTTTGTTCAGGTCGTAGAAAAGTAATAGTCTAAAGACAATGTTACATTCAATACTTATGAGACACATGATCAAAATGTTCGCTAGTTGGACAGAAAGGATTTTGCACCACCCACATAAATAAGCATATCTTTGCCATTGGAAAGTCTTTATCAATTATCTCCATTCTTTCAACAACATTCTAAAGGTAAATTCATGATCTACGTAGAAACAAAAGTTATTTGTTCAGTATTTATCTTGTTTTTAAATATGTTGCCTATTTCAACTATACCACTTTTATTGACTCACTCGGTATATGTTATGATTAAGACACATGAGAATTAGGATTACCGCGTCTATGCATTGCATTGAAACATCACAGTGTGCTTGTCAACATTTCTCCAGGGACATACTTGCAAGAAAATGAAATGAAAATAACCCATTTTTTCTAAATTAACTACTAATACCTTTGTTGTTTCTTTTCATCAACCACTTCAATGATTTGAAGGAGAACAAGACCACAATTTGATCGTATTGGGGTGATGAAGATATTTTTATATACATAAAATCGAACATTATCATGATGCGCATTTGGAAACAAGCTTATGTATAATTGATCATACATAATGCTACATCAATCATATTAAAATGTGAACACTGGTTTATCTGAATCTTACTATAAGGTATTTCACCCGAAGCAACAAAATGACAAACAATATAATCTCATAGTCGGGTAGCAGGCGGATGTAATCACCAGAGAGAGCCACAATCTACTAGGGATAAGCCTATTAAATTGTACGTGCCTGTAATGAGATATCGTCCCAACTTCTTAAAGTGTCTCTTACTAACGGAAATAAGTATATTGCAATTACCTCTGCTTTATGAAGTCATCAATATTATATACCTTCGAGAATGCCTATATCTGATATGTTTCATATTGAGCTATACGGATAGACTCACGCTTGGTCTTTAATGTTAGCATATTTTATCTCTTATCTGCTAAATACTGTTTTTGCAATGGGATATGTTCTTAAATAAATCCATCAGTACATATTCACATTGACCTTTCAGATCTAGGATTATGAATATTCATATTTTCACCACAAAATTATGATGCACACGTATGTAAGTAGCAATATAAACATACTCAAGTTGCAAGCCTTTGAGGATAGCTTAGAACAAAATTATCATGCTCAAATTAAATGGTTGAAAAATTCAATACATTTTTGATAAAAACGTTGCAAACAGAATATTTAACACTTAGACCATTTCACGCATGCATAAATTGAAAGGATTTGAAATACCATTAGATCATCACATTAAAAGGTAGTTTTAGCCAGGGTTTGGGTCGAAATTGCTTTTACGTATAACTAAGAAGTGAACTAAACGTGATTTTGCAAAACAATCTCCAAAATACCTGATATCAAGATATGTCATAAAGAACAATTATGTAACTCAAACTATGTCGGAGTTTGATAATAAGCTTTACTCGAAGTAACGTTTCTCAAGTCTATCTACTATTCTACTTCGTATTTAAATAATATTGGCGACATTCCGACTCCTCCAGGTTTTAACACATTTATTTTTAATTTATTTATTTCAGCACCTAATACTTTCTTATACAAATATTAGAAAATATGGTATACTACAATGGTTGTACAATACGGTTCACAAGGGTTTCTTGCCAAATAAGAAACATAACTTACTTCATTCTAACTATATTAATCATACAATATTGTGTATTCACAATATACCATTCGAGAGAGTTGGCAAGACTCGGTCTTGTTTTCTTAAAGTGGACAATTTTGAATATTTCTTGAAGACATTTTGTGAAGAACTGTATGTAGGAAAAGCGAAGATTTTAAAGTATGATAAGGTTACATACATCGCAAAATGCGTATTCTCATAAATACTATTACCGGTACATCATTATTTAACTAAAATGAAATTCAATTGACATTCGCGTCGGTGACTTTTGCTTTGACTCATCATATTTTGCAAACCAACAAAATCAAAATTAAAAACGAGCACATGAAAAAATTAGTGTACTTTTTAAAGTTCATAACTACGTACATACGACTTCTCTTTTGTATATATAAAAAAAACATTTGCCCGTCTCTACAACCTTGCCAAAGTATAAATGTATAAGGAGACACTCTCTTTCATGAATAAACTAATGCATCACTCTGTATAATATTTTTATGGAAAGCAAAGTCAACTAGAATTTTTGTTATTATAGTTAGATGGGTGCTTCTGGATGCATGATGTTTTTTTATTCTAAACGTATTCGTGGGTAAACAATATAAATTTGCTCTACACAAGGAAATAACGCCATTCAGGGCCCATATTCATGAAACACCGCTATCACTGTAAATGGGGTGTTTAGAAAGTATGGACAAACTGGTGTTTTTGTAGCTAAACTTGTTTACAACCTAAGCATGTCCGACTCTTCCTCAGATTTCAGATTTCAAACTAAACAAACCTGAAAAGTGTCAAATTAAGTGTACAAGGAAATGTTTAAATCCAAACCACCAAATTCACAGTCTAACCCCAGTTGGCTGCTAACATTTTGTCAACCTGTCAATTTTTGACAGATGAGAGTTAGCAGCCAACTAGAGTTAGCGGTGTTTCATGAATATGGGCCCTTGACACGAATGGCAACTGTTACACAATGACACTATAGAAGAGCTGTAGTAAGAAGTATAATACCTGCCACAGAGATTAGGGAATTGTAATTGTTACTATTGCACAGGCCTGAAACCGCCACAGTAATGTGATAAAAGGGACGGATATTGACCCTTCCGCTACTTGTTTTAAATGTATCATTTTTGAAATGTTTATCTGTTCGTAAACATTAGTATTCGTACAAATTTTATAAAAACAGGTTGACTAGTGGAAATATTTGGACCACGGTGTTAACAAGGAATATTTTATTAAATATAGACACTATATTTATTTTTTTGTAACTAGGAAGCTTGGATTTATGCAAAACCTACAACTAGAAATACCGTAGTATTTGAAAGGATACATGACTGGTGTTTATAAATGATTTATGGAGAAGAATAAAGAATGAACACAGATATTGAGGGATTCTTGATTACAAGATTGATCTCCTCAAAAACACTCAAATTTGTTCAAATTTTATACTTTTTATAGTAGTTAAAAACACCTTCCTATGGGAGCATTTAGTATGAAACAAACACAAACCAATCGATATATACAAAATGATAAAACTGTACTAGAAAACGTGGCATATATTCAATATAAAGTGAGATTCCCCGTGCAAGACATTGTATTTTAAATTTTCACAGAAGTAATTACTCAACAAATGAACTCATCATATTTTTCCTCAACTGAGAAAAAACATAGAGCGATCAAATATGTTAAGTCAATGACAAAACACCATTATTCTGATTTTAAAAGGTCAAACATTCTCGATGACTGCAAAGTAACAAGATATTGAATCGTTTATAAACCTGTAGTATGGAATTGTCACGGGACAGATAAGTATACATTTAATGCTCTTAACATTTCTTCAAGCGCTGCGATAACAAAAGTCCTCAAGTAACTGGATACTTTTTGGATGACTTAAAGCACAACAAGTAAATCTAATCCATAAAATCGGTTATTCCTCTCCAGAAGTCATAGTCCTGACAGAAAGTCATTCGTAACACTGCAGCTATAACAAACTAATTATCGCCACCTGGGAACATCATACTCAGGGAACAAATACTGTAATTGCAGACTTGACGTTCACAATTGTCACCGATATCAAGTTGGAATATTCGCCAGTAGCATACACGATTGAGCATGTCTGACTGAAAGGATGAAACTTGCAATGTGTATCTGCGTCATTAGCTAAAGAGTCAGTTTCTGCCTGGCAGCTTGATGTGTGGGAATGTAAAGAAGCATTATCAACGCGCTCTTGAGTGCACGAGAGAGTACCTTTGCTTAGCGTGCTCTTGGAAAATAACGATTTAGGTGAAAGTTAATATATTTAACTTCAACAGCGATTCTGATGCAAAGTCTTTTTCACAAACAAGAATATGAATACGTTAAAATTCTGATTGTCAGCTAATCTGTTTTCAGGATCATTTTTTGTCTTCTGTGTTGTAAAAAATTCTGATGATAACAAAATATTAGTGCATTCAACGTCCCTTTTCTCTCAAAGTACACGGCATCAGCTGTAGATACAAACTGTTGGATATTATAAAGTGAACTCTTGACCAATCGAATGTTGGATATAGACGTTAATGTTTGTTTCTACCAGACGTCCGTGCTTATAGAATCATCTCATTCCCGATGGATTTATGTCCCCATTGCTCCAGCTTAGATAACATTCTGGTGATTTTATTGTAATAATTATTCGTTTTAAAAGCTTGAACACGTTCAGCTACATTGCATAAATACTTTTGCAAGGATACTTTATAAACTATTGAGAATGGATCGGATATATACAAAGTGGTTATATCTGTGTCTCATGTCTTGCGTTTTGTCGGTTGTGACCCTTGGAATACACACCGTTTCAAACAAAGGTAAGCAACGTGTACTTTTTACAATACAGGTGTAAAGCCAAATTAGGTAACCAATCTACAACCAATGTCGTTGAAACATTTATTATAATGATATTTTCTTTATTCTTAATTTGATTACGCCATAAGGCTTTCCTAAAGTCCAAATATCAGTCCCCTTAACCATATTCAGTTATTACACAGGTTTTTTTATGTGGACAAACAGTTTCTAACATCGTTAACGTTTATGTATACTTTCTTTTTGTTACAGACTCATTCTCGGATAAAGCGTGCAACTTTGCCGTTTTGGTGTCGCTCATGTTCGTGTTACTAGTTTAGCGTTGTTAAGCCTATTACAAATAATTTGAGTGATCTAGTTGATACATTAAAGTCACATTAGTAACATGTGTGAAGTTAAAGATTTTAGCATGCCAGGAAAG
>JXSR01S008022.1:31954-42199 GCA_000969725.1 Ophiothrix spiculata
AGCTTTTTGGCGGGCAGCAATAAGATTTTTAATATGAGATGTTAACCAAGGTTTGTCATTACAATGAATTTTCTTCCTTTTAATTGGGAAGCAAACATCAATGGCATAATCAATCATTTCAGAGAAAATATCAATTTTATTCTGTGTCCCTTGACAATTTAAAACTTTATGCCAGACTTGGTCTTGTATCCATCTGCCAAACATTTTTATGCCTGAATCAGTGATGGGACGACCAACATAATATTTTATAGAGTTCTTACGGGTAACATTGACAATTGGTTAATCACAATTAAGCAATCAGTTTTCCCGCTGAGGATTTAATGCTTGCGCCAACTTTTTGACACAAAGAAGTGCTCACGCCAAAACTACGAGCTGAGGCTGAAAATTGGTCCCCCCAAAGCAAGAAAAAGCATCTGTATTAGACACTTTTAAGACCCTGATGTAAATCTTATTGACACAAATATATTCGTAAATGTCTTCTTACTGGCTACGCTATTTTTTATTACTTTTTGTTATCTTATTATGCCGAAATATACTTCATCTTATGATCAACCAATTTAGCAGAGTATATCTTTGTAGACAATTTTTAGCATTCCCTGTCATTTTCTGAGACTCATTTGCTTGTAACAACCATCTCGTATGCAATCACCTAGGGAATACCTCTCCAATGTATCACACAACCCATTTGTAAATTTGTAAGGAAATCTTACGAGATCTACTAGAGAGCAAAAGGTAAAGTACTGCACGCTGCCCCGGAACTATGCCGAGGATATTACCGTAGATAAGTTGTTTCATGTGGAAATTCGATTACAAATCAATGTGAGCCGCATGTAGCTACAAGATGTTTGTCTGTACTGATTTGAAAAGTCAAGTAGCGAGGCATTCGAAGGTAACGTATTCGTTGTAACATGCCTTCTTTAAGTAAGATAATTATACATCAATAACTGGTTATGGGTTTCTTATACATGTATAAAGAACTTGTCTGGTTATACTGCTATACGGTAAACTAAAGGTATGCAATAAATTTTGTAGCAGAATTCAACAATATGAACAAGGCTAAAGTATATTATCATAATGAGTCTCGAGGGCATTGTGGTTTGTAATAATTTGATGGTTTAATTCTAACACGACACAGATACTGATTTCAATACATACTCATTTATCTTGCTGATGCTCGGCAAATATATTATCAATTCTTTACTGCTAAGAATTATACAAGCCTTGTGAAAAACTTTTAGTAACGATAATAAATTATGTGGATCATATTACAATATAAGCCTTGAGAAAATTGAGAAAAACCTTGAAAAATCACAATATGTGGATCATAAGAAATTACAATTAGAGGAATAAAAAACGTGTGAACTAAAATGTGAGAATATCAATTACCAATGTATTTATATTTTATGACATCATTTATCTTATATATTATGTCCATTAAGGCTACAGTCCCTAAATTGGTGCCGTTTGGCTGAACGTCATCTTTACTGCAAGTTTTTACCTACTTACACATATTAGAATATCACAATTTTTGGCGTACATATGAAATAGAGTCTTTAGTTTATACACGCAACTTTACAAGTGATTTTACGTCCATTATCAAGGTCAAAATTACGTCAATAGACTCCTTCGAAAAATTTACGCCTATTTCGTCGAAACCTCGTGATTTTATGATGTTCGAACGATTCGACTGTTTTCAAAAATTTGACAGATTGTAGGCTTGATACCTCTTATTGAATTACAAATAATATTTTATGAATATGTTGTGTTGATTTTGAATGATAATTAACAAACCCGCGTTGTTTTGCCCGAAAAACCTGACGTGAAATACGACTCTGAGTTCGCCCTGTTTGAGCTGTGAATTGTCTGTTTTTAGTATCTACATAATGTAAGCAATTTATCCACATTTTGTCTGATATACGCATTCGCATAATTTACTTACAAATGGAGCATCTCAATGAGGCAAAAATTGCAATTTTTATGTAAACAAAAGAAAAATACGGCATTTTAATGTTTATGTTTTAGATTTTAGTTCACGATCTCAATGCTGCCTTGATAGCCTAGCGGTAGATCTCTCGCCTAGTAATGCATGACTAACCCCTGCCATAATCCATGGTTCGAGTCCCCGCAAATCCAGTGGAAACTATTTATCTTTTCATGATTAAAAATAGTTAGGATTCATATTTTCCTGAGCAAATGGAGGTCATCAACCCTTAAAATCGTTAGTTTCAGGTTTGCTATCAATTATGATAGTTAGACGATATCAATGCAAGATACATGTATTTGATAAATAATAAACTACAGCCGACATGATATTAAAATTTTTCGCGACAAATAGCGATACATGAGCACTTTTGCAATAATGGACAAAATATCGGTTTCAGACTGTTTTATATCATCAAGAATGAAAAGGAAATCAAAATCTTTATTCTAACATGTCCTGTAAATTTCAGCTCAAAGTTATACAGATATGTTTCAAACTGGTGATAAAAAGTTTCTAGATATAAATAAATACAAAAAATTCACATTTATTCAATATAAGAACCGTTACTCTTACACCTGAGCATGATATAATACCATTTAATGCACGGAGAAATTCTGCTTTAACCTTTAATCAAATCAACTTTCCATACAAAAAATACATCAAAAATGACAAATGAATAAAAACTTATGGAGGAGACGGTTGGAAGGCCAATGAGGCCGGTTAAATGGCCTACCCCAATATAACACTACATAAATCAGACATCAGTAAAAGAATAAAAATGATAGAAAGACACAACAACGACATGAGATGCACGTTACTCATACGTATAAACGCAGCTTTGCTCTCAAGCATTAACATCAGGACAATTTAGTCGGCTTTAATTCTAGTAGCTATTTTTTGAAACTTGATTAAAGGAAAAACTAAACAGTGTGTTTTGGTCAAATTTTAAAATATATAGTGACTGAATAATTGAGAAGGCGCATTTTTTATTGCTTAGCTAAATGTATTCACCAGTTTCATTTATTAATGAAATAAACGTAGAAGAGATTCTCAAGTCTTGTCCCCCTGAACTATGTAATAGTTCGCTGCATCTTAATACTGCTGTGAGAATTCGTGTAATTGCTGTCAGAAAAAAGGATACAAAGAACCCTAAAGATACTCTATGCAAAGTACATAACACAAGTGGTTCTGCCTTGGTATGTCAATTGCGAATCAATGTGGGTCGCGAGCGTTATGGGGTCATATGTTCAAACTCAAGTATTGGCAATGAACATGACTTTGCACCAGTAACTGCAAATGTTACAGTATGCATAAAAATAATTTAAACTTTAATGTACATTAAACAAAGGAGAGATATTTCGACAAAATATATGAATGGTCGCTAATGAAGATTTTGAATAATTTTGAACGTTTTCACCATTAATTATTTAGAAATAGTCCAATCATCAATATAAACATCTAAAAACTGCCTTTCCGTTTGAGCTTACTTGACTTGGGTAACCTGACTATAACCCCTGCACTAATGTTGGACTACAATTGGACGTACATATTACGGTGTTAATTAAATTATCTAAGCCATCTTCATGTCATGATATTCAAAGACTGGCAAATAGTCTATAGCATGCCTTATCTTTTATGAAATTAACAATAATTAAGAAAAAATATTGTTCAATATAACGTATTCCAATACTTTTGAGACAATCCTTTTTTCTTGCTAAAGAATAAACCGATAAATAGACAAAGAGAAGGTTTGCATTGAACACAGGAAGACTGTTGATTGACAGAAAGGAAATACGTGCTTCATGTGTTGTGTAGAAAGCTGAAACAACTCGCTGAATCTTGAGGTAGAACGTTCTTAACTTTAAAGAACCATATTTAAGCATTAACAATAGGGTAGTCAAAGCCAGTAAACTCTTAATTTATCTCGGAAGTGTTTGAGATAAATTGATTCCGTGTATTCATTAGCAATTGAATGACACGAACGTATATGAGAAAAAGATGAAACGGTAAACAGCTCTTGCTTTATGAGGAACTCAACAACTTAGTTCCTCAGCCATTATGCGTAGTTCGTTTCCATCAGGCATCCTTACTTAAAATCATTTTAATTCTGATGGATTTATTTCATTTGAATGTAGTCAATGATCAAGCTGACTAACTGGTTATGTTACTAGTATTGAAATTATATTTAGACACTTGATTATGTTGTTAGTTTTCATTGTCTAAGGGATTATGTAAGGAGAGAGATATATAAACCATTAGTTCTCTGTATCTCATAACATGCGCTTTATCAGTTAAGACAAATAGGACATCAAACAATGGCATAATACCCTGCAGATCTGACAACTGCAATCTGTTCAAAGCAATTATAGAGACGTAACTCTTTAAAAAAAACCGGTCAAAATCATTTTGTTTGTGATTTGTTTTTTCTAAGCATATTTACTATTACTTTTGTATAAATTTTATGAAACTAAACTTTATTTGTCAAATTACTTAATTTCATTTTAATGCATTATGTGATTGTGAACCGTATAAACATACAGGAATATTAACACATTTTTGCAATCTATTTTTGAACACCGTGAAACTTATTCAGAACCTCAAATTTTAAATCTATATGGACAGTTAGTAACTTATACGCATTCACTAATCTCGTCTACTTCCATGCTGCGTATCGCGTAGTGCGTTGTACAATTCCATATACGCGTACACGTAACATGCTCGCGCTTGTATGGCAAGTTTCATTTTAAAAGAAAGGTAAATCTAAATTACAATGATTAACATGGGACGATGGATGGTTGTATTTTCTGAAATAGCAAACAAATTTAAAAAACAAATATGCCGTTTAATTTCTTTGCAATGCTATTCTAATCATTATCGTGTATGAATTAGATTAATATCTGCTCCTTACTTGGCCCTCGTGAAATTGTACAAAAAAATTGCACCTTGTGCTTAAGTCGAAGTTGTCCAACTCACTCGGCTGCGCCTTGTGAGTGCGGACAACTTCAACTTCAACACGCGGTGCATTATTATTGTACAGTTTCACTCGCGTCACGTAATACGCAGTTATTACGATAATCTATAAATAAGGGATCCTGATTCCACTTACCGCATATGTTAGTCTAAAATTAAAGAAAAGCAAAAACATCGAATATCATCTTGCTAAACAACACTTTATTGTGAATGTGTATCCTTGCATTGTGTGCTAATCTGTTCTCTATTTTAGGACAAATGGTACATTGCTTTTAACCATTATTAAACCTGGTATGACGTAGAACAAGCGATCCGAAAATGAAACTTCAAAATATTTTACATTGATATTGTTACAACTATTATTAATAGTACTTTCTTACGGGCTATGACGTCAAAACTTATCCATTGCTATGCTTTCTGACTTCGAACAGTCGGCCTGGTCATAATACAAAGAATACATCAAGTCATAATTACAGAGAAATACGATACCAGTTAGGCATGAACAAGTATGCAATTCCATACTTAGAGTAAAAAAAGAAGGAAAACACAATCATTTTATTACTCATAGATATCTAAAATATTGAGATATCGCTAGTAAAAATCCTAAGATTTGTTATATGTCAATCTTAGCTCTAGGTAGCAGATCTATTTTTCATTATTCTAAAATAAAACTCGACGCTTCTACAGTCAGTAATGGCATATCACTATAAATCCTTATCCGTATATGTATCCTAAAATGTGTAGATAGAATACTGATACAAGTAACTGGAGGGTTTATTTTAATGCAGTAAAGTGTTTAATCTTATATAAGATGGATAGGGCTAAATCTTAAGAGTTTGATGATATTTACTCAAATTATGGGGCAATAAGCTGTTTAGAATCTTCTGTTTTGTATGTTATTATTAGCATTTTACAAAGTACATCTACTTGATACTGTAAATCAAGGGCGTAGATCCTGGAGGGATGGGGGATATATCCCCCCATATTTGACAAGTGATCCAAAACCATCCCCAATGTCGAAGATATATGAACAAAAACTCAGCACATGTAGGCTTAAAATGTGAAAAATATTTGAACAAACATATGAATTTTACCAAATTGCACAGATCCACTCTCACATTTCAAAATTTTCCGACTACTGAGGGGGGAAGCAAGCTCGTAAATTACCGTTTACGGAGCAAATCATCCCCCTTGTTGGTTATTGTAAAAATTACCTTTTGTCCTAGTGGTACATTAAGTTATTTTGCTTTTTTGGCAATTAGGCCTATGTTTAAGTTAAACAATCATCTTTAGTCTTACTTTATATAATTACGACATTTGCACGTACATTGTATTATAATATCCTGGTTCAAAGGAGTCCAATCACGTTGAACTCCCTCAATTCACTAAAACTAACCAATTGATAAAATCTGCTTGCTTAAAAATCACATCACTAGCAGTATCGGTCTACAGAATTGTTTGAGATAGGTTACGTAAACACAACAATGTTTGACCAAGTAAAGCAATAGCATTAAAGTTCCGTGTCAATGGCTCGTATTCTTGTGAAGCACCATCACGTATGCAATCACCTAGGGAATACATCTCTAAAAGTTATATAACACAGCGCATTTTGCAATTCCTCTGTCCAATTTGTAACAGTAAGGAAATCTTACGAGATCTCCTAGAGAGCAAAAGTTAAAACACTGCACACTGCCCCGGAACTATGCAGAGGAAATTACCGTAGATAAGTGGTTTCTTTTCGACATTCGATTTCCAATCAATGTGAGCTGTATATAAGCTACAACTTCAATACAAGATGTTAGTCTGTACTGACTTACAAAAAGTCAAGTAGGCTACTGTAGCATTCGGAATTCATGTAACATGCTTCCTTTAAATAGAATAAATGTACAGTTACTAACACATACTGTGGTGTAAAGAACTAGTTGTGCCAGCGCTACTTACGAAATCGAGCAAAAGGTTTTCTTGAGTGCAATAAACGCTGCAAAGGAATTTAATTATTTGAACAAGGCGAAAGTATACATGTGGTATTTATAATGAGACTCGAAGACATTGTGGTTTGTATTTCTTTTATGGAAAGACTTTTATTTAACTAACCGACTTTAATGCACATCAGCTAATTTTTTAGCTGTATATTTTGTTCGTCAATGTTATCAAGTTTGTTTCAAAATATAAGTGGACGGTAAATTTACAATTTCGTATTGCGCTAATAAACTTGTGGACAAATTCTCAGAGTGCTGCTGCCTATTATTACGCTAATTAGGAGTCACCGGCTAAGCGCACATCCTATCCACGCTTAGATTGTAATGTTTCCCATAATAGCTCTCGTATATTGCTAGGATCGACGAAGCAATCGAGATTAAATGTCTTGCCCAAGGAGACAAACGTCAAACAGATAAAATGTGCCAACCGTTATCAAAATTTATACAATTTTTACTCTAACCATCTAAAACATTTTGACAAGAATAATTAACATCTAAGATAACTAGAAAATCTAGATTGCGATAAATGATATTGTTTGAAAGAGAAATGTTGCATCTTTTGTCTTGCTGACCTGTGAAGTAATGCGACAAACTCGTATTGCCATCCACTATGTGATCAGAATAAAAATAGAAAAACCAAGAACAGTTTAACAAATGCCAAAGTACAATGTCTTGTCATGTCTTACTCTTTATCCAATCTTATCGGTGTGGATTTGATGACCCCATGATGAAAAGATAGACAAATGTATTATCAATAATCAAGATTTGTAGTAGTCTAATATCAGAATTTTAACATCGCATCCTGCTAATTTTTATCCTAGTCAACAATACTTGCTCAAAGACGGGTACCCTGTCCATAAGTTTCCTCAGCTTTTATTTATTTGCCAACGACTAAAAATAGTGATCAAAAACTCTCCTTATTTAATGCTTAACGTATGCAATATTTTCTTATAACGTATCTCACTTGATATTGATTAAATCAATGCATAAGCTGAGAGAGAAAGCAGGCATTCGAAAACAGAGTTTTGTATTAAATACAGGAAGCCTGGTGATTGACAGGATGTAAAATGCATGCTAGATGGGTTATGTACAAAGCTGCTGCTACTCGATATCAATAGAGCTGCTGCTACTCGATATCAATAGAAAGAGAACTTTGTTTTTCTAGTTTCAAAGAATCTTTTTAATCATTAGTGAGAAAATAAGAAAGTAAAACTGACTACAGTTTTTAATTAAGTCAGTTGTTTTCACGCACCGGAGAATGGATTAATTAAACCAACAAGTGTTGGATATAAATCTTGTGGGCACATTTATATATTAGCGGTTGAGTGACATACTTAATACCTCAAAATCTAAGTATATTAATGGCTTTGTGTCACGAATTGAGGTATAGTGAATGGGTGGAGGCGTTACAGTTTTCGGTAAAAATCAGGAGTATTTTTACCATATTTTAAGAAAGGTGTGGTAAATTGATTTAATTTATAGACCATAACCTTGACAGTTTATTTGGCTATAAGTCACCATTGTTTCATCTTCAATAATTCTTTACTTTTTGAAATAATCGCATTTGAATGGGACTGGGTAGGGTGCGAGGATGCACCCGGGCGGATGCACCAGAGAAGGTAGGCCAATATATGTATTACAAAACATTGAAGCTCATTGAATTTACTATACTGTGCTTATAAGATTTGGCTATTACCTGTCCTTGTACCAACTGAATTGTTATTATTTATGAACAAAAATCAGTGATTATGAAAAGAAATTGTGGATGATTATGAAAAGAAATTGTGGATAAAATTTGGTCACACTGTAGCTCAGTACAGTAGCAAATTCCTTCATCATAAGTTTTGTTTATTTAAAAGTATATAGCACCCCTTCATAAATCAAAGGGTCAAATTATTGAATTACATACAGTTATAAAGATATCATGAAATCAATTATGGTACCATATTTGCACGAAATTCTATATTTACACCCCATGTTTCATTTGTTCAACCCTGTATATCCACTTTTTTGTGGTTTGTCGACGATCCTTACAATCATAGCTTTACAATGATATATAATTAACTGGGACTTTAACACAGGGAAAGAAATGTTATGCGTTAAAAAAGAAGGACATGAAAATTCCACTCTACTTCAGTGGGTAACGCAGATTCGTCCCAAACACAACGCCAAGTATAAACAGAAGAAATGACAAATAAGAAACTTATTACTAAACCATTATGAGGTTTTGTTGTTCATAGAATGTGAACAATTGCGCACGGATGTCATGACTATAATAGGCTGTACCACAACTTGGTGGTTATCTCAAATCAGGTGCCTAATCAGTGGCTCAAAGTAAAAAGATGTCAAAATTGCAGGAGGCAAGCTACATCGAAAACGTATGTGTACCGCAACCGCAAAACTGTGCACTCGTCGGCATGCACTTGTGTCTGATTTACAAACACTACAATAAAGTAAAGCAGAGATTAATGCTAGAAGATGGTGATAAAATACCGTAATACAACTCTTGCAGTTGTTTGAACGCTGCAGAAGTGACACGTTATAATTTATATAGATATTTATTTAATATAATCAATGTAAATCTTTCCAACACGTGCGACCTGGTTCCAAACAAACGTGGTGGTCATTTTTACCACGCAGTAAGTCTACAGGGTGTCCCAGAAAGAATTAACTCCTACCTTTGGCGGGTCATAACTTTTACAAAATACAATGAAATCGAAAAAGTTTAATTTGAAATATTATTATCTAGTGTATGAAAATCACGTGATATGGCTCTATGGTTTTGATGATATGCTCGATTGCGTTACAAGTGGTGTAAAAGGCTTCTGTCCAAGTTTCAATATTGATGATCAGACAGATATTTCCTTTAAAACTCAATTTAAACCTTAACTTTTATTTCTCAAAATAAAGAAATACGTAAAATATAAGGTGTGGAATGTTCATTAATCACCTTATGTTATTCAGGATCAATTGACGGGTACTAAACAGCATTATAATTGTTAGCAATTATTAAAGAGAATACATATTCCAGGTATATGAAAGTGTGTGTTGGGGGTTGAGTTGGGTGAAATGGGGTGTGTGTTTTATGTATTCATTTATTTTGAATTGTATACTTTAAAATGTATTCAGTGAATCACTACGTACTTTAAGTACACTTGGAGGGATAAACATAGTGGGCCGTATTCCAGAACGATGTTTAGTTAGACCTTTGTCTAAGCCAAAAATTCGTTTAGCTAGACTGACGTTTTAGGAATGCGTTGTTTAAATGCTTTATCGAATAGTCTAACTAAACGCAATGTTTAACCACTAGAAATA
>JXSR01S008022.1:53477-70458 GCA_000969725.1 Ophiothrix spiculata
TTAAAACTTTGTTCTGGCATCCCGTCCAACATTAAGAAAACAACAGTCTACGGGCAAGGTCATCATTAAGAGTCTATAATATGCCTTTGTTAGAAGTTCATGGAACATTAAAATCAGCCTCGTTATCCTGTTCAATATCGTATGGCTGATTTGGGGCATTATGTGCCATATTTTGCTACCGGTAAATGAATCGGATAAACTGGCCCAGGTGGTTTGAAGGTAGGGTCAGTATAGCTGACATAAATCTGCTTGTAGACTTATAATTTGGATGAAACAAAGTGCATTTTGTAGCTTAGGAAATTGGCTTTCGATAAAAATAAATGACAATGTGATACAAGGTGTAACTTTATTCTCTCACCGTAGATAACAATGTATAATTTTTTCTGTTACAACCTGTACTATAAACTATTTAGATGTGAATAAGAAAGAAGTAGTTCTAAATTTGCAGACGTCCGTCACATTGTAAATCTACGTGATTCTGTGTATTGTAGAAATTGTCTTTGATCCTAGGGGTATGTTAAGTCATTCTGCTTTAATTGGCAATTTTTTTTAAGTGAAGAGTTTTCTTGCGTTTTACTATTAGGGAATTACGCTTTTCGCACGTTCACTTAAATACACGATCCTAGTTCTAGAAAGCCTAGTCACGTTTAACTCCTTTAATTTGCCAAAACTAATCAATTGATGAAATCTGCTTGCTTAAACATCACTTCACTCGCAGTGTCGGTTTACAGAAATATTTGAGTTAGGTCACGTTTACACAACAATGTTTTAACCAGGTAAAGGTAGTAGCATTAACATTCCGTGCCATTTAAGGACTCATTTGTTTATTAAGCACCTCGGGCATACATACATCTCCAAACATCACACAGTACATTTTGTATTAAAGTTGCTATAACATTCTCCCCCAAAGTAGAATAGAATTTGTTTCAGATTTGTTATTTCACTTGTAAATTAGACATAACAAGATTAATGGCATATGGGGAGCTTATTTCTTTTCAAGTTCTTGCAGGCATCTAATTTGTGCATCATAATTTGTTATTAAACGTACCCATTCGTAAACGCCTTTATAGTATTTGAAACAGACATTTTGCTCCTTCAGATTGTGATTTTTAAATTTGAATTTGAAGCGTTGATTTGTAAGACTTCTTACGTCTACGTTCAACAATTAAAACAATAACCAATTAATAAAAACTACTAACGTATTTCAAGATCTATCTAGATTAAAGTCTATTTATGTAAATAGACTTTATTCTATCATAATAGAGCCTCGATAACCTATTTTGATGTCCTATTAGATTTTTACATTTTTCTCATAATGCAGTGAACTAGAGAATCTAAAGTTGTATACATGGACAATCACTTCACCTGCGGGAAACCTGGACAATCTGTCAGTAAAAAAGACACAAACCCCAAGTCACTCTATGCAAAGTATAATACAAGTGTGATTTCGATTGCAAATCAATGTCGATCAAGAGGGTGTGGGGTCAGGAGACTTTGCTCTCGAAACTGCACATGTTTTAATAAACGTGATCTAGTTAAAAGTAAATTAATATTCATACATATTTTAAAAGCTGTTTATTGTTCATCAAAACCAAGTTGGAATTAACCCAAATAAAGTGAATCTTAACGCTAATAACAAGTTAAAGTCAATTAGCTAATTTAAGGTGAAAATGGGTATGAATGTTGTTGGCATGAATCGGTTATGTATATTGTGCATCCAATTTTGTCACAACTTTTCAGTAGTCGTATGAAATGTCATAGTTTTTGTATCATTTGGAAGATAATATGTTTTTTAATTAATTAAGGTAAACACTCCTGATAAAGCTACCTATCAATTCTTATAATCTATTACCAGGAACGAGTTAGGTATGGATTATACCGCGCGAGTCAAAAAAACTGCAATAATTAGATGAAAGCCATATTGTAAAAACAAAAGTAATTTCGAACAAATAATATTAATTTTCTAAATAGGTCATGAATTAAGCTTTCAAACGGTGAAAGAATTGTGAAAATTGATAAAGGCATTGCGAAGATATCCTTATTTGAATAATATGGTATGAAAACAGTTCTGTCCAAATGAGCATACCTCGTCATACGAGTGAGTACCAATATTGAATTGAATTTCTTGCCAACACCTCTTGAATAATAACACAAACCGATTACATTGCTCTAGGGGAAATATCTTCTTAATCTATTAATTATTTACATATAAAAGATAACTTAGGAATTTTTTCAAGTGCAAAATGACATGTTTGAGGATACTGTCTTAAAAAGGAGAGCTTATTAATCAGTCACTGTTCAAAATGCCTCAAGATCAGTTTACAAACGAGCAACGGGCTCTTATTGCTGAGGTTTATTTTACCACCAAATATCATGCAGAAGTGAAACGGAGATTCAAACAGGGTGCATTCCTTCCATCGCGTGATGTGCATCCGTCATCTATAGAATTTAGGCCAAATTCAAAAGAACAGGAACAGTCCATAACCTAAAGAAAGAGAGACCTTGAAGACCGCGAACGGCAAAAAGCAGGAGAAACGTCGACCGCGCTCGTCAGACATTGGCAAGAGATCCAGAAGTAGGGCAGTGACGAAATCCCCTGCCACATATGTCCCTGTCCACGTTCAACCGAAAATTGAATATTCAGGGCCACCAAGCTCAAACGGCCCTTTTAAAGACAACCAAACACAAAAGAGAAAAGATAATGTCATAATTGTGTCCTTCATTAATAAAACATATGCACGACATTTGGACAGAACTGTTTTTATGCCTTCCTATTGAAATAAGTGTATCTCTTCGACGCCTTTATCAATTTTCCCTATTCTTTCACCATTTTAAAGGTAAATCAATGATCTATTTAGATATATACATTTTATGTTCATGATATCTCTTGTTCTTAAGATATGGGTTTAATTTAAGTATTGCATTTTTTTTGACTCACTCGGTATATGAAAAGCTCTTCCAAGTGTACACATTCCCAAACTTTAAACCATTATAAAACTTTGAATTGTTGTTTCGGGTAAGAAAATATATTTTAATATACAATTTTCTGTAAATTGGTTTTTGAAATCATTTTTTCTACATATACATTAGAAAAAAATGATTATGTTTAGTTTTATGTCCAATGTATCACTTTTGATTTTATGTCTCTGTTTTAGAAAAAAAAAATACATATTTTGATATAAAAAGTGTGCATATTTTTTCTTTACAGCTCATTTGTAAGTGACTCGTACAAAGTTCTAAAAAGTGACTTTCAGTTTTAGAACCTCTACAAATTTTTTCATATGATTCTAGAATTCATATTTCATTAGACCATTTCCCCTAAATCCATGTGTTTTATAGAATTTAATTATGCATAATTTAAACATGATCAAGCTGAAAAAGGAATAAAAACGTGAAATATGCATCCTTATTGTATGAAATATCCTTAGATATAATAAAATATTGTTTCTTTAGCCTGTGGAGACGCATATTAACCCTTACTCTCGCACGCTTAAATACATTCCAAATACGTCATGAAAAAATTTCCGTTTCCCCCCCTCCCCCGGTTACCCCTGGGATTCGAACCCCTGACCCCCGCTATTCCGATCCAATGTGCAGCTATGCCAAGCCACCGAGCGTTGCCTGCCCGTGCAGCAATTCCCTGATCATTTATATCCGCCGTCTGTGACGTATTCGTACTTCTTGATTTCTTTCTCTAGTACTTTGTAGTACGTAGGAGGGTAAGGGTTAATGAGCCGGGCGTTGTTGTTGAAAAAAAAAATGCTCGTTCATATAAAAAAACGAACGAACGAAAGGCTACGAATTTATATTCGGTCGCATTTTTTTTTTAATGTTAGTTTGTTTGATATTTTCCCAGATCCTTAAATTCCGTAAAAACGTCATTTTAGACAAAAAGTTAAATATCACCGAAACCATTTCACCTACAAAAGTGATTTTTCTGTCATTGAACTTTGTATGCTGAGTGGAATTTGAAACAGCAATGAAAAATTAACATTTGAGGATTTTTTTTTTCAATGACTCCCTATCAATACATTGTATGTAGAGACCATATTCAAATTGACTTAAGTTATATCTACTCAGCCAAGCCTTCATTATGCAATGCAACAAAACGAAGATATTTACTGAAGAAATGCCAAGAGTCTGAATAACTACGTTTGTGAAATGCAAAAGAGTTTCATTTGTCAAATTCCCAACACGTAGTCAAGAAAGAAAACCACAGTGTTACATTTGTAAATTGCCATAACGCCTCGTAAAAAGAAATTGACATCAAGCACCGCTGGCTTCTTGACGCACCGGGCCTTAAACATAATATGACGATTATGGTGGGTAAATTGCCTCATTTAAAATCAACGATAAGACATCTGTCATGGGTTTTACGGTAAAAATGTGCCCATAGTGTATTTTATTTTCTCTATAAAAGGGTACATCTCATTTAATTATTATTTTTACATAAAAATATTAGAAAACATTTCAATATTACTTATTAATAATTAAAAACCTTTGTAATAAATAGCGCGATTCAATCTATTAAGATTATTTCTACGCATTATATTTACGCAAACAACTGCGCGGTCATTATCAGTTAACAATGACTTCTGATAATGACCCGCGTATGTGATGTCATTACCGCTGAATGCCTTTTCTCATAAAACGCCAATCAAGCGCGCGTATGCACTATACATGCGCGCGTTTATCATATTACGCGCTGATTGTCATGCCTGGACCATAGACATTGAATATATATACCTGGACTGATCGGAATTCTAGGGATAAATAGACCTTGAAGAAAGAAATCAGTTGAATAAAGTATTTTTTAATAAAATTACACATTAAAAGCATTAAAAATGTCGAAAGAGCAGTTATTAATGACAATAATAACTTTGCATCATCTTTTAATTTGTTATTGTTTAAAATCGTTGGCGTTTGTTTGTACCTCGGTACTTTTCTTCGGGAGTTACACTCCCTCAGAAAAGTACCTCAGCCCAAAACAAACACCTCCGATTTTTAAACAATGACCTAAAAAAAGATATGGTGCGCAGTTATTATTGTCTAAATACAAAAAGTGACATTGGACCGAGAATTGCGCTCAAAACACAATTAAGCAATCATTTTTCCTGCTGAGGATATTATGCTTGTGCCAACTGTTTGACACAAAGAAGTGCTTACGTCAAAACTACGTGCTGAGGCTGAAAATTGGTCAAAAAAAGCAAGAAAAAGCATCTTTATTAGACACTTTTAAGAAACCTGCTGTATGAAAATCTTATTGACAAAAATATCTTCGTAAATGTCTTCTTACTGGCTACGCTATTTTTATTACCTTTTGTTATCTTATTATGCCGAAATATACTTCGTCTTATAATAAACAAATTTAGCAGAGTATATCTTTGTAGACAATTTTTAGCATTCCCTGTCATTTTCTGAGACTCATTTGCTTGTAACAACCATCACGTATGCAATCACCTAGGGAATACCTCTCCGACGTATCACACAACCCATTTGTAAATTCGTAAGGAAATCTTACGAGATCTACTAGAGAGCAAAAGGTAAAGCATTGCACGCTGCCCCGGGACTATGCCGAGTAAATTACCGTAGATAAGTTGTTTCATGTGGAAATTCGATTACAAATCAATGTGAGCCGCATGTAGCTACAAGATGTTTGTCTGTACTGATTTGAAAAGTCAAGTAGCGAGGCATTCGGAATGTGAAGTATTCGTTGTAACATGCCTTTTCTAAGTAAGATAATTATACAGCAATAACTGGTTATGGGATTCTTATACATGTATCAATAACTTGTCTGGTTATACTGCTTACGGTAAGCTAAATGTATGCAATAAACTTGCTAGCAGATTTTAACAATTTGAACAAGGCTGAAGTATATTATCATATAGAGACTCAAATACATTGTGGTTTTTATTAATTTGATGGTTTAATTCTAACACGACACAGTAACTGATTTCAATACATACTCAGGGAATTCATTTATCTTGCTGATATACGGCAAATATATTTTTAATTATTTACTGCTAAGAATGATATAAGCCTTGACAAAATTGAGAAAAACCTCTAAAAAAATCACAATGAATTATGTGAATCATTACAATTAGAAGAATAACTAACGTGTAAACTAAAATGTGAGAATATCAATTACCAATGTATTTATATTTTATGACAGCATTTATCATATATATTATATCCATCAAAATCGTAAGTTTCAGGTTTGCTATCAACTATCAATGAAAGATACATCAATACATGCATTTGATAAATAATAAAGTACGGCCGACATGATATTGTAATTTTCGCGATAGCGATATATGAACACTTTTGCAAAAATGCACGAAATATCTGTTTCAGACTGTTTTATATCATTAGGAATGAAAAGGAAATCAAAATATTATTCTAGCATGTCCTGAAAATTTCTTCTCAAAGTTATACAGATATGTTTCAAACTGGCGATGATTAGTTTCTAGAGATAAATAAATAAACATTATTTCACATTTGTTCACTATAAGAATCGTAACTCTTACATCTGAGCATGATATAATACCATTTAATACACAGATAAATTCTGGTTTAACCTTTAATCAAATTAAATCAACTTTCCATACAAAATAACATCAAAAATAACAAATGGATAAAAATCTTATGGAGGAGAAGGTTGGAAGGCCAATGAGGCCTGTAAAATAGCATACCCCAATATAACACTACATAAATCAGACATCAGTAAAGGAATAAAAATGATAGAAAGACACAACAACGACATGAGATGCACGTTACAACTCATACGTATAAACATAGCTTTTCTTTTGAGACGATTTGGCCGGCTTTTATTCCAGTAGCTATTAACAGATAATATGAAACTTGATAAAAGACAAAACTAAACAGTACGTTTTGGTTAAATTTAAAAATATATAGAGAAGGTGCAATTTTATTGCTCAGCTAAATGCATTCCCAGGTTTCATTTATTAATGCAATAAACGTAGAAAAGATTCTCAAGTCTTGTTCCTGAACTATGCAATACTTCTCTGCATCTTAATACTGCTGTGAGAATTTGTGTAATTGCTGTCAGGAAAAAATGATATAAAGAACCCTAAAGATACTCTATTCAAAGTACATAACACAAGTGGTTCTGCCTTGTTATGTCAACTGCGAATCAATGTGGGTCGCGAGCTTTATGGGGTCATATGTTCAAACTCGAGTATTGGCAATGAACATGACTTTGCACCAGTAACTGCAAATGTTACAATAAGCATACAAATAATTCAAACTTTACCCCTCGTCTACCCAGGCTATTTTTTGTAACACGTCTACCCAAGGGTTGTTGCAACCCCCCTAAATTTTTGGAACGGGACCCCTATGAACTTTGTTTTGCTATTAAAAGATAGGTATGGTCCTCCCCTATCCAATGATACCAAGATCACAAAAATCGGCCAAGGTGTTACGAAATTATGACGTCATAAATGCGGAAAATCTGAAGAATCGGGATTTTGGCAAAAATGGCTACCAAACTCAAAATTTTGCTATAAAAGTTCTAAATGACCGAATTTCTTCGAGTTTGTTTGCTAATAAAGAAGGAAAATGATAATTCTAACAAGCTCTGCAAGTTTCAGCTTCATAGCATTCATATATTTTTCAAAATGGCGACTTAGCGGGGAAAAAACCTTGGGGGGGGGGGGTTACAACAACCTGGATAGACGAGGGTTAATGTACATTAAACAAAGGAGAGATATATAGGCGAAATATATAAATGGTCGCTAATGAAGATTTTTGAATAATTTGGAACGTTTTCATAATTAATTATTTAGAAATAGTTCAATCATCAATATAAACGTCTAAAAACTGCCTTACCGTTTGAGATTACTTGACTTGGGTAACCTGACTATAACACTAGCACTAATGTTGGACTAAAATTGGACGTACATATTACGGTGTTAACCAAATTATCTGTCATATAGTCTACAGCATGCCTTATCGTTTATTAACTTAACAATAATTAAGAAAAAATATTGCTTAATAAAACTTATTCCAATGCTTTTTAATCCCTTTTTTCTTGCTATAGAATAAACCGATAAATAGACAAACAGAAGGTTTGTATTGAACACAAGAAGACTGTTGATTGACAGAAAGGAAATACGTGCTTCATGCGTTGTGTAGAAAGCTGAAACAACTCGCTGAATCTTGAGGTTGAACGTTCTTTTAAGAAAACCTTTAAAGAACCCCAGTAAGCATTAACATTAGGGTAGTCGAAGCCCGTAAACTCTTAATTTATCTCGGTAGTGTTTGAGATAAATTGATTCAGTGTATTCATTAGCAATTGAATGACACGAACGTATATGAGAAAAAGATGAAACGGTAAACAGCTTTTGCTTTGTGAACATAACCCACGGAGAAATAATTAGTAGACTATCACAGGTTGTAGCATGCTTAGATAGTTATATATCTGAGATTATCTAATCAGTGGTTCCCATCAAGAAAAGATCAAAAGTTGTGGGGTTAAGCCTTAGACATGTGACAAAAGATAAATGATAATCAATATGACAATTTAAATGCAGCCTCTTTTATTTTCACTTTTTAAATATTTGCAAAGACCATGCTATAAAAATTAAAATGACACCTTTTCTGTATGTACTTCACTTGGTTTCCAAAAGCAAAGGTTTGGTCCGGTCAAGATTATCATGGAGTAAAATGTATAACTGAGAATAACACGTTCAAATATCAGTAAGCCCTATAATTTGTTTTGCTTGTCCTCACAATATACAGATATATTTCATATTTCTGATCATTTTCTTCAAGTGAAACTTTTCTGGACTTTTTAAGTAAGCACAAGGATCGTGAATCTGTCAAAAAAAAAATCAATACCTGCAAAATACGAACTTGACACGTACGTTCACCTGTAGCGCAATATGAAATTTGCTGCATTTACGGCTCCTTTGATATGGGCGGGCACATATAGAGTTGTTTATATTTTTGTCCGATATGAAGAAATCACATTATTAATATGAAGTGCATTCAAAGCCAGTTTATATACTTGTGAACACTGATTAATCTGAAACTTGTAATACCGTTTTTTACCCGAAGCTACAAAATGACAAATAATCTAATTTCGTATTCTGATACAATACGAATGTAAATACCTAAGGGATCAAAATATACCACAGCTAAGCCAATCATGTACATAATCGTAGATTCATAATTTGATGTCCCTCCTTTCTGGAGGTCTTTCTAAAGAGTCTTCAGGTAATTGAAGCGATACGAATTGTAATTACTTTTGCTTCATGAGTACCCTTCATATCACATACCTTTGCAAATAAATTGCTATGTAAAAAAAAATATACATTTACACCAACGTCAATACTCAAAAAATATTATCTTCACTTCCGTCTTTTTTTTAACCAGCACGTTTTTATATATCTTTTTATATTACTATAATTATTGTCCGGTAACGCTTGCCTTTGCACCCATTTAAATAAAAAACTAAAACAATCATAAATTAAGAATACTGGATATAGTGATAAAAATGTAAACAAGACATATATTTTTTTGCAATTTAATCGTTAAGATTTATTTGAAACCTAATATATAAAACGAAGATGTAAAGTAGATAAAAAGTGGATAAAACGTATGATATTATGAAATCTTACTTGTTGACCAAGAATCAATAGTTGGTTAAACTCTTTCAATTTTAGAAGCTTTTATGCAACAAATTCACATTTTTGCACAACGAAGGAACACATTTTAACACATTTAATTTAGCAACCAAATAACTTAGTCAATGTCAACATATCATTATTTGTTTTCGAAAAAGGTCAAAATATCTCGCTGAAGGAAAAGTGTTAACCTATCAAATATTTGTAAAAATCCTCAAAAATGAAAGACCCATCGGACACGTATAATCGGTATTTAATGCACTTAAGATTTCCTCAAGTGATACACAAAACCTTTTTCTTTAACCGTATACTTTTTAGATGTTAAAAAGCAAAACAAAGTAGACAAGTAAATGCTAATCCATAAAATCGGTTATTCTTCTCTAGAATTCACAGTCCTGGCTGAGAGCCATTCAAAACACCGCAGCCATAACAAACTAATTGTCACTACCTGGTAACCCGGGGGCCAGTAACTCAAAAATAATGACCCGTTAAACGTCGAAAAAGGTGTCAGCATTTAAAAGCGTTAAAAGTGTCCATTTTTAAAATTGGCCATTTTTTTTTCGACTAAGGTATCAATACGTGAACTTACTGATTGTCGGTTTTAATGATAAGGAAAGCTGCAATCTAGGCTACTTGTATATAAAATTCTGATGAGAAAAAAATACCAGTAGTTTGTATTAATTTGTTATGCACAATTCTGATTGGAATAAATATTTTGCGCATTTAAGAAAATTCTGATGAGATTAGATAGTTTGTACATACAACTTTATATTCCTTTAAAGTACACACGACTGCTGCGGATACCTCCCGGTGAATATTTTGTAAATAAATTCTCGACAAATCGAATATTGGATATAAATATTGATGTTCGTTTCCACCAGGCATCCTTACTTAAAATCATTTATATCCTGATGGATTTATTTCACTTGAATATAGTCAATGATCAAGCTGAGATGCCTTTCTGGTTATGTTATTGTAGTTCTATTTAGAGACTTGATTAATTTGTTAGTTTTTATTGTCTGAAGAATTATGTAAGGAAATATATATACAACATTAGTTCTCTGTATCTCATAACATGCGCTTATCAGTTAAGACCCCTGCAATGCAAAACTCACCGTATCAAATAGATATAAGAAACATTTTTTTTTTCGCAAACCAATACTTACAATACTATTGCTAGGTTAAATTATATGGTTTAACTTTAAAATGACCAACGAAAAAGCAATTAACCCGTCTATAGTTTAGAAACGAAATAGGACATCAAACAATGACATAATAATCTGACAATTGCAACACGTTCGTGATTTTTTTCTAAGCACATTTACTATTGCTTTTTAAACATGTTTTGAAACTTAACTTTATGGGTCAAATTACCTAACTTGAAATTTCATTTCAATGCAATCTGTGAAACGTATAAATATACGCGTACAGGAATATTAACACATTAATCTTTTGTAATCTATTTTTGAACACCGTGAAACTTATTCAGAACCTCACTTAAGTAATATTCATACACTTTTTGTTAAGTACGCGTTGAAATTGTAAATCTAATTGGACAGTTGGTGACTTATACGCATTCATTAATCTCGTCTAGTTGCACGCTGCGTATCGCGTAGTGCGTTGTAGAATTCCATGTACGCGTACACGTAACATGCTTGCGCTTGTATGGCAAGTTTCATTTAAAAGAAAGGTAAATCTAAATTACAATGATTAACATGGGACGATGGATGGTTGTATTTTCTGAAATAGCAAACACATTAAAAAAATATGCTGTTTAATTTCTTTGCATTTTTGTTTCTAATCATTGTCGTGTATGAAGTAGATTAATAATGAGTGCGGACAACTCCAACTCCAACGCGCGGTGCATTATTGTTGTACAATTTCACTCGGGTCAAGTAATACGCAGTTATTACGATAATCTATAAATAAGAGATCCAGATTCCACTTACCGCACGTGTTAGTCTAAAATTAAAGAAAAGACAAACAACGAATATCATCTTGCTAAACAACACTTTATTGTGAATGTGTATCCTTTGGGACATTAATGGGACATTGCTTTTAGCCATTATTTTTAAACCTGGTATGACGTAGAACAAGCGCTCTGAAAATGAAACTTCAAAGTAGTTTACATTGATATTGTTACAACTATCATAAATAGTACTTGCTTACGGGCTATGACGTCAAAAAGTTATCTATGACTATGCTTTCTGACTTCGAACAGTCGGCCTGGTCATAACACAAAGAATACATTAAGTCTTAATTGCAGAGATATGCCATACCAGTTAGGCATGAACAAGTATGCAGTAGAGTAAAAGAGAAAGAAAACACAATCATGTTATTACACGTAGATATATATCTAAAATATTGAGATATCTCTAGTGTAAATCTTAAGATTTGTTTTTTGTCAATCTTAGCTCTAGGTAGCAGATCTACTTTTCATTATTCTAATATTAAACTCGACGCTTCTTCAGTCTGTAATGGCATATCACTATAAATCCTTATCTGTATAGGTATCCTAAAATTTGTAGATAAAATACTGATACGAGTAACTGGGGGTTTATATTTAATGAAGTATTAAAAGTGTTTAATCTTATATAAGATGGATAAGGCTGAATCTTAAGAGTTAGATGATATTCACTCACATTATGGCGCAATAAGCTGTTTAGAATCTTCTGTTTTGTATGCTAGTATTAGCATTTTACAAAGTGCATTTACTTGATACTGTATATCAAGGGCGTATATCCTGGAGGGATATGGGATATATCCCCCCATATTTGACAAGTGATCCAAAACCATCCCCAATGTCGTAGATATATGAACAAAAACTCAGCACATGTAGGCTTAAAATGTGAAAATTATTTGAACAAACATATGAATTTTACCAAATTGCACAGATCCACTCTCACATTTCAACATTTTCCGACTACTTGGGGGGGGGGGGAGCAAGCGCGTAAATTACCGCTTACGGAGCAAATCATCCCCTTATTGGTTATTGTAAAAAATGCCTTTTGTCCTAGTGGTACATTAAGTTATTTTGCTTTTATTGGCAATTAGGCCTATCTTTAAGTTAAACAATCATCTTTAGTCTTACTTTATATAATTGTGTACATTTTGACGTACATTGTATTATAATATCCTGGTTCAAAGCAGTCCAATCACGTTGAACTCCCTCAAGTCACTAAAACTAATCAATTGATGAAATCTGCTTGCTTAAAAATCACATCACTAGCAGTATCGGTCTACAGAATTGTTTGAGATAGGTTACGTTAACACAACAATGTTTTTACCAAGTTGAGCAATAGCATTAAAATTCAGTGTCATTTTCTGAGGCTCGTTATCTTGTGAAGCACCATCACGTATGCAATCACCTAGGGAATACATCTCTAAAAGTATATATAACACAGCGCGTTTTGCAATGCCTCTGTTCAATTTGTAACAGTAAGGAAATCTTACGAGATCTCCCAGAGAGCAAAAGTTAAAACACTGCACACTGCCCCGGAACTATGCAAAGGAAATTACCGTAGATAAGTGGTTTCTTTTCGACATTCGATTTAAAATCAATGTGAGCCGTATATTAGTTACAACGTCAATACAAGATGTGAGTCTGTACTGACTTACAAAAGTCAAGTACTGAAGCATTCGGAATGCATGTAACATGCTTCCTCTAAATAGAATAAATGTACAGTAACACATACTGTGGTATAAAGAACTAGTTTTGGCAGCGCTACTTAAGAAATCGTGCAAAAAGGTTTGCATGAGTGCAATAAACGCTGCACTGGAATTTAATGATTTGAACAAGGCGAGAGTATACATGTGGTATTTCTAATGAGACCGGAAGGCATTGTGGTTTGTATTTCTTTTATGGTAAGACTGCTATTTAACCGATGTTAATGCACATCAGCTAATTAATTTCTCTCGTTGTTGAGTGTATTTTGTTCGTCAATGTTATCAAGTTTGTTTCAAAATATAAGTGGACGGTAAATTTACAATTTATGGTAATAAGTTACTGCTTGAATGTAATAGGTCTTGGTACATTTCTTAAATTTTACAATAAATATCTTGAAATATGATAACTTTGACGATGAACATTTAAATACCACTAAATTCTAAAGATAACTGAAATGTAAAATACTTTCCAATACGTTTTAGGCAATATAAAAATCACATACTACTGAATCGAGAACACTACACTAATAATTATTTTCTAAACAACACTGCTTAACAATGTCTCTTGCTTTGCTGACCAGTATATATTTTAATGCAAAATCGTACAAGAGAAACTCAAGTCGTATATGGTACAGCTTTAATCATTTTTAACGTTCCATTGCATTTTGATGTTTTCATGGGAAAGTGCGGGATTACTGTCAGGAAAATGAAATGAAAGCAAAAGAATCCGATGATGCTGTATACAAAGTACATAACACAAGTGGTTCTGCCTTGTAATGTCCATTGCGAATTAATGTCGGTTGTGAGCTTATCGTTATATTTCGAGTAAGTTCTGTCAAATGTTTGAATATAAATCGGGTTTAACTTTATTTGCGCTCGACAAAATGTGTAGGCCTATTGTTTGAGTTAGCAATATTACAACTAACATACATTAAGCTGAAGACATTTAAGATGCTCTACAGTGTGTCCTAATAAAAACCCTTTGAAGAAGAACTTTGAAACTCTCTTCTGAGGAGGAGGGTAACAGTTTGAACAAACTTTATTATAATACATTACAATCTTGCATTTTTTTTTTTTTATTTGGATCTCTGATTCAAAAGTAGTTTTCACATCTTCGTTGTCTGATTTTTTAATCTGCAAAGATTTACCATTGGTGTTGTAAAAGAGCAGAGTAAACTTTAAATCTAAAAGTTGCTTTTTGTGGATACGACACTATTGTGTCCCCTTCACAAGACAAACCAGATGATTCATTTAATGTACTTCAGTTGTTTATCTTCTTTTACCTCTGATTTGTCCTTAGTTTGTGTTCAGACTTGTGATAAAAGTGTAGCCCTTGTATCGGGCTGTCAATATTGTTCAATTTAGTGTATCCCATGCCTGGCACTCTCTGAATCAAACTAAAACCCCAGTGAAAATTCGCCTGGGCAGCGTGCTCATTGCTGGGTCCGTGGGAGGGGAGATCAGTGGGATGGCGATCAGTGGGACGATACTAGTTCTAATAAAATTAGTTAAATTTGGTAATTTCTATTACTATACGTGTTGGGACTCTTGAGATTGTGGAAATTGTATCGTAAATTGATGTGGATTAAGTCATATCTAATTCTATAAAACACGAAAATGGCTATTAGCCCATTCATATTTGTCTTATATTTAAAATATATTCACGAAAACAGAGTATCGGTATATAATTATCGTTAGTCGTTTAGAAGACCTCTGACACTATTAAACGTTGCAGTAGCTGTATGATATATAACTAAAATAATTATTCTTGACCTTACCGTGATATATAAATATGCAATACCATATATGACAAACCACGGTCACTTTAGATCATTACTCTTGTTTGCCTCGCTTAATGAATTCCGCAGTCCTATTACCGATGCATTCCAAGTAGACTCTCAAGTTGTATCCCCTGAACTACGCTAACATCCATTGCATCTTAATGTGTCTGTGAAACTTTGATATCACTGACGCTGTCATGAAAAAGAGGAGATACAGAAAACCCCGAAGATACTCTATGTAATTTACATAACATAAGTGGTTCCGTCTCTTGAATGTGAACGCAAAATCCATGCAGTTGGCGAGTTGTATTGGGTCATAATTCTTTTGGCCATGCATACAAATCATTCATTTTGCTATGTATGTACTCTTACTTTTTTGTTTTGCTAAATATGAGTCATTTGTATTCCTTGTCTAAAGCTATAAAGGGCATAAATAGTGTGTGTGATATTTCATTGATTTTAAATTAATTAAACATCAGAGGTTTGTAATCAAACATAGATAGAGGTCATACTTTCCTCAATGACTTCCTCAAATGCACATCATCCCACCCAAGTTTTCATTATGTAATGAAAGGTGAACACAAAAATGTTAACTGTTCTTAAAGTACTGCCGACAGACTTAAGAAATACGAATGTGAAATGAAGAAGTACGCATGTGAAATGCAAGCATAACTCTATTTATCAAAATACCATCAAGTTTTCGAGAAACATATTCAGTGCGTTACATCTGCAAATTGCCATGACGCCCTGTACAAAAAGAATAAATTACATCAAGCACTGTGGCTCTGTTGACGCAAAGGTCCTTTAAAACAAAACGAGGCGACGATTACATAAGGTAAATGGTTTAATTTGAAATCAAAGCGAAGACACGATGAGAGGTTGGCGCAAATTAACTTGCCTTATATGAATGCACTGTGGCTCTGTTGACGCAAAGGTCCTTTAAACCAAAATGACGCGACGACTACATAAGGTTTGTAAATGGCCTAAAATGAAATCAACACGAAGACACAATATATGACGACGATTACGGTAGGTAAATTGCCTCATTTGAAATCAACGCGAAGAAACAATATGAAGCGCTAGGTAAATGACCAATCAGAGTTCTTTAATATTAAATACGCAGAGTATAGCAAAGTTACAATGCACTCCAAGTACTGTATTATGGTTTGCAGAAAGAGCGTGAGTTGCTATAAAGTTTTGGTCACTTGATTATTTGTTTAGATTTTACTTTTGATGGCTATATAGCGCTACTAATCTTGTGAACAAATTCTCAGAGCGCTGCTCCCTATTATTACAACTACGATACAACTACCAGTCACCAGCCAAGCGCACATCCTGTCCGCACTTAAATTGTAATGTTTCCCATAACAGCTCCCCTGTATCGGTAGGATCGACGAAGCAATCAAAATAAAATGTCTTGCTCAAGGACATAACCCGTTTGTTGTAGCGGGGCTCGAATTCGCGACCTACTGATTCGGAATCCTGCGTTATTCCACTAAACCACTCGAGCTATTTAAAGGCTGATTTTTTCACTAATTTATGTGTGGTGTAATGTTATTTCCTGTCGTGATTGACTTAGGTTAATAAATTTGCATGGCATTATACTCGAGAAAGTTAGACAAAATCAAGGAACTTTGGAAATGTTTTGATTTCTGTCCAATTCACTCAGCCTTTACGGACCCGCTGGATTGAAAGCATCATAATTAACAACGCGTACATTTCGTCCAATTCCAGTCACGCCATAGATTTTGTTAACCTATAATAAAAGAGTTTACAAGGTGTCTTTGTATATATTGTTAATTTGGACGAAACAGATAGTACTCTATTCTTGTAAACGAGTTTAAAGTCGCGTATTCTTTACATTCTATAATCTCTTTCTTCTGTGGC
>JXSR01S008023.1:0-20199 GCA_000969725.1 Ophiothrix spiculata
TACATTTTAGCTTATGGATATACTCAAAAGGCATTCAAGAAACCCAGCATGCTGGAAAATTGGTAACCAACCTGGCCAGGCAGAGCTACTCTAAATAGAAAGTGATTAATGTTTTATTATCACTCTATTTTTCATTTATTTTCCAGTGGGATGGGGCAGTGATCAGAGTGTTGGAGGTTTTGGAGAAGAGCCTGGTATGAAAGCACAGATGGTTAACTTGATCAGGTCTATACGCACAGTTATGAGAGGTAGGTGTGATGGTTGATTTGATCAGGGGTCGATTTCACTAACATTACAATGCATCATAGCTAACGAAGGGTTCAGCACGTAACTACAACTAGACTTCACAATGAAGTGAAAACCCTTCATAAGTGTTCACCGCATCGTAAAGTATATGAATCATGCATTAGAAAAGTAGAAACATTTGCTAACGTTACGTGGGGTGTGGGTCAAGAGGTCGTAGCTAACGATGGGTTTTGGTCTTACGATGGGTTAACAATGCATTTTAACATTAGTGAAATCGACCTCAGATCTATATGCACAGTTATGAGAGGTAGGTGTGATGGTTCAAGGTTGATTTGATCAGATCTATATGCAGAGTTATGAGAGGTAGGTGTGATGGTTAATTTGATCAGGTCTATATGTACCATAGATAAAGAGGGGAGATCTCGGTCTTCATATACCAACCTGTATAATGACCCTGATATTCGGTTGAGAGCAGAGACAAACCACACAAATAACCTTTACGAAAATGATGCGCCACGCAGCGCCAACCTGCTCTCTAAGCATGTGTGCATTTTTTCAATGTTCAGAAATTTTGACCAGATGCGAGGCATCGCCTAAACCCTGAATACCTTCAAATTGATTCCTTGTCAGAATAAAAAGGGCAGAGAATTTAGGGATCTCCTCTCTAATTCTATTACCCTGTTCACACCATGTGAAAAGTTGTCATCGATTTAATGTAAGTGGCATCGATTTTGTAGATTAGCATAAAACTGGAGCGTTCACACACGTAGAAATTCAACTAAATCGCTTTGACTTGGTGATAAAGGAAGTAGCAATCCAGATGTCAAATCTTAAAACCGAAATCGATGACGATGTCTGTTTACACTAGTGAAAATTGCAAATCGATTACGACAAAAGCGATTTCGTTTGAAAATAAGTTGATAAAAGTCATCTCTTTTTGCAAGCGACTTAATACGGCCCGAACATGTTCACACTAGTGATAGAACTGAAATCGATGATGACCTAAGTGAAATCGATGACGACTTTTCGCATAGTGTGAACAGGGTATATGATATGCACAGGTATGTGAGGTACAGGCAGGTAGGTATCTTAGTCTCAATGTGATTACAAATCCAACCAGCTCAATGCAATCTACAGGATTTTGAAAATTTCATAAAGATGTTTAACTGTTCGGTAGCTAAAAGGAAATAGTGCAGTATTAAGAGTGTTACATTATTTAAGTAAACTAAAATGCAAAATGAAATTCTAACATGACTTAATGCTGCTTTCATGTTTAACTTTTTTGCTTTACTATGCCACATTTTTGTATAACTTTGTCACTTCCAATTGTCTTTTAATTTATAGCAACTTCAGTTTTGTCTCATGACAAAACTTCAAGTGAATTCAACTTGCAAAACTGTAAAGCTACAAAATTCATGTCGTTCATCAAAGCGGAAAAAAGCGTAAAGCCAAACAGACAACAAAGCTTCAGAACTATAAAGCGTCAACAGTTATGAAAGTAGCTTATCTCAATCCGATCATTTCCTTTCATGTTGCTGCCAAAAAAGCTCTCTACTTTGCTCATGACATCCTTCATTCGAATGTTCCTGTGACATAGTTGATAACTGCTGATGGAATGTAGTTTGAATGTTGCTCAATCTTTCAAAAGCAACTCAAGACTCATTTGTTTGTAAAATTGTAATGATTTTTTTTTTCATCTTTTTCATTGTTAATGTTAGCACTGATCAATTCTGGAATGGCGCTTTATTAAATGTTGAATATTGCTATAATTATTCTAAACAGGTACTTTATATCTCGCAAACTTGTGTCAGAGACAATCAAAACTGACCATCAGCTCTTGATAAAATTCTGCCTCTAAATTTGAACAACATATCGCTCCTATATATATAAACTCAGCGTCATAAGTTCCTACCCATGATTTCTACAAGCCTGGAGATGAAATAAATTTATGATTTTCTGTTAATTTTTTGCACATCAACCAAGTCTTATCGATTTGTAGTCAGAATGAAATGTAGAAGTTCTTTAATATGCAACACCGATTCATAGAGAATGGTCAATTTAAAAATTGTCAGTATCAAATGAGTACAGGGCCAGGGGTTACTGTTATACGGTATTCAACGGGTCAATAATGCTATTTTGTGCCGTCAATTGAATAGCCCGCACTGTGGAGGGAATCCTTATGTTATTTATCCTGGCAACTCACGGTGTGTTTTCATGGTGTTTATGGTTGTACCTTCAGTGTGTTGTCAGAAATTAGTCAGAATTGAATTCTGAAGTAATTTTATCTGTTCTTTGCAAATTGGTGTCGCTTGTTGGAAAAGTTGATACATTCCGACTTCAAATTCATGAGACTTGGTTGGTGTGCCAAATATGATCAGATAAACATTTATTTCATCTGCAGGCGTGTAGAAATCATGGGTAGGAGCTTGTGGCATTTATATCTAACCATAGGTGGACATACCCCTTGATCTGAGTGTGCTTGCATTGCTTAATTAAAAATGTTCTTATTTGTTTTCTTCTTTTTTATTTTACAGTGCCTTTAATATTTCTGAACAGTGTAGTCATCGTTATAAAGCTTATATTCGGGTAGGGATATCGACCAAATAGTCAACTCACGACAACACCTCCCAAGTTCTGAGAATACTCCATGATGTTAAGTTATCATTTGAGAAGAAAAACCAATATACATCTTTGGTCTTCACGATGGAAGCTTATGTACATCAATCAAGCTTGAAGGACTTCTTCCTATAACTTCGACAGTATTGTGTTTTGTGGATTTCATTGACTTGACTTCTATTGTGATATCTTGTTTTCTAAAAAAATGGAAGGAAGCCTTTGATATTTACGAAGGCCTTGGTGGTTTGTTTAATTGTTCGCTTGTGTGTGTTGTTTTGTTTAAAAAAAAGACATTTCATATATATCATGTCTTCTGAATCATGAACTCACTATTGTAAAAAAGTTTCTTGCTGTTTTATGTTGTAAAAATCTAAAACGAACAGTATTTAAAATCTTTTTTCTGTATGGAAGGATAAAAATAACAACAAAAGCAAAATGAGAATTAAAAATCTGCGGAATCACTGGCTGCTTCTTTGTGTAATTAGTGTGGTTTCATTTATATTGTTTTTGAGATCCACCAGGAGAGCTGAGAATGTTGAACGGGAAAAAGAAAAAGATGAAAGAAGCTTGAACAAAGAAGAGGTGGCTAAAGTGAAACGGCTTACATCGATGGTGAATGATCTACAGAAGCAGTTATGGGATGCACAGAGATATGAGAAACAGCTAATTGATCAGCTGAGAAATATGGATGCAAAACCTATCGGTATTCCGTTATCTGAAGCCCCGGATAAACAGAGTAAAGACGATGGTGATCGAAAAGATGAAATGAACAAAGAGCAGAAAGACGATGTGAAAAAAGACTTGGATAAAAAAGATTCCAACAGCAGTTCTGTTGATATCTTGGGATGCCAAGATATAAACAGGATAAGAATTATACAAACTGTTGGTAAAGGATTCTCTAAAATTGTACAAGAAGGATCTTTCAACGGGAAAATGGTTGCCGTGAAAAGTGCTAGTGTTGAGGTTAAAGATGTTCAAGACTGTTTGAAAAGTGGCATGTATAAAAAACAAGAAGATTGTTATGTTCTTGCTAGTTATAAAGTACTCAAGGAAGCCATGATGTTAAAGCAACTCGCACACTCGAATATAGTCCGACTATTAGGACTTTGTTTACGCAGTGAACGAAGTAGTCCTCATATACAGGAGAGAGGTATGACTGTTGTTGTGGAACTTGGTGTTCCGGTAAGTATTCAGGAATTAGCGGATTTGCCGTTTGTAGAACGAGTGAAACTTTGTGTGGGTGTGGCTAAATTGTTGGCGTACCTTGCGGAATCTCCGTTGGGGAGCATAGGGATACATGACTTCAGGGAGGACCAATTTGTTGTCGTTGATAAGCAGATCAAATTGACCGATGTTGATGATTTGAGTAGCACAGAGCCAGATTGTAATGAAAAAATGCAGTGTGTTATAAAAGGATTGAAAACGAACATCAAGTGTGCTTCCAATATGAAGTGCCCTGGTCTGAATGCTCGTAAGAATTTACTACATGCACATTCCATTTTCTTTCAGCCTTTATTAGGTTTTGAAATCCCACCTGATTTTGTAGTAGAATCACAGAAAATTTTGCAAGCAATACGGAAAGGAGAAATGGATGCTAGTGACGTTGCTGTGGAAATTAATAATTTGCTTACTTTTGTGAAACAGAATACACCACCTCCACCTACAGATCCTGTTGTATTCCTTTAAATGTGATGACTCACCCCGAGAAGCGGGATTTTGCGACAGAACACTTTTCGAGAAACTGATGAAAATAGGCGGCAAAAAATAAAGAAAATAATAAGAATTTCCAGCAGATTTTCTGTTGTAAAATTTGATCGCCTTGATCAATTTCAACAAGTAAGGTGTCATTTTAAAGCTTAACAAAATTATGTAACAAATGAAATGATAAAATCAAAATTGATATCATCTTCAAAGTCCCCCCTTTCTGGTGAGCCATCACAATTTTGGTTTTGAGTGTAAAATTGTGCGAAGACATTCAGTATGGTCTCTGCACAAAGCAAGGGACTGTCTTTAAAGGTGCTACAGAGTTTTGCTCTCCAATTGCTCTCCTCAATTGATGTAGTGAGCAATTTTGAGCTCCTCTTAAAATGGAAGGTTTACCTATATTTTTTTGCTCTCTTTTTGCTCACCTAAACAGCTTCAGGAGAGCCGTCTAATGCTCACCTGGAAATTTCTGCCTGAGGAAACCCATACCCATTTTAAAGTGTATTTTTAGGGGAAAATGGTTCGATTTTTTTGACAATTTTTCGCCTTAAAAGGACTGATTTTATTGGTGTTTTTTTTGGTGGTAATTTTTGAAATTTTAGACCTTAAAATTATGATAAGGATTTTTGTTTTGAAAAATGGGACCCATGTCTAGAGGTTTTCTGTGAAGAACTAACCCCTTTAGGGGACATGTCCCTGCCCTCCCAAGGTGCCCAATTATTAGGCAGAAAAGTGCCAATTACAAACATGATGGCCGCCAAGTGCAAACAGATGTACTTGTTGGCTCGAATGTTCCTTATTGTAGCATATCTGATGTATAGAACTAGAATACATCAGAACATGCTAAAACATGTACAATGAGTTAGATTGTAGGAGATAACAAATGCGTCCTTTTGTTGTGACGGCCCACATATGGCCTGTAGGACAAATGGGTTATCTTTCCACATATTTAGATGAGATTTGGTGCTAGCTTTGTTTAATGTTCATGATAAGGACTATGCATATGATCTTTTCTAATAAAGGCTTGCAGCATAGAGGGGTTTTAATGGGCAATCTAGTCGAAAACTGTATGATGTTATTGTCAGGGGACTTTGAGATAGGATAAGGATGAAAGTAGTATACAAATACTGAATGTCTGAGACTGTAATAACGAATACACAATATATCCTTAGTTAGGTCAAATAAGGACTTTCCCTGTGCATAAGGCAAAGCTCAAAGTGAAATGGTTTCTGTAAACTCAAATATTTTCGCGCTCAGTAATTATCGCGTAAAGCTAATTTTTAATCATTTCGCATGTTTTGATTTTCGCACTTGTGGTATTTTTTAAGTGCGGCGGTATATGCATATTATTTTCGTGCTGCATTTATTTTCACGCAAGATGAGCTGTGCGCAAAAAGCGTGAAAATAAATGTAGCGCGAAATGTACCACTTATACAGTATGTCAAAATTGACCAAGTGATATATTTTACTGGCACGAACATAGGCATTCATGTGTTGTACAGTATTTCAATTAAGTTTTCAGGTACTATTGCATGGCTCAAGTAATTCAAATCATGATATAATGATTTCTGTATGACTCGATAACATTCCGTTATAATACATGTATTCTGTACCTTAATATTTAGGCTATATTTGCCAGCATGCACTTATCCCTTGTGATATTTTTATGTCCAATATTACTAGTCGCACTTGCAAACCTTGCCTATATAGTTCACTATTATAAATCCACTGACTCTACATAGAACAGTGATCTATAAATATGATAAAGCCACTGACAGCCGAACCACAGGTGAGGCTTCTCTTGTCAGTAAGCCAAATCAGTCGAGCCCGATTGTAGTGCTAGTCCAATATATGAGAAAGCTTAAAATTAGCATCAGGTAACTAAACTCTACATCATAAGTTCTTACCCATGATTTCGACACACCTGTAGATAAATTAAATGAAAGTTTTTGTTATAATTTTTGGCACAAGAACCAAGTCTATTCAATTTGTAGTCAAGAGTGTGTCAAGTTCTTTAACATGCAATTCCGATTTACAAAGAACAAATGATTTTAAAAAGTTACCTCTGAATTCCATTGTTGTAAATTGATCAATTACACGCAGAGATTATTATCAGTACAAATGAGTACATGGCCAGTGGTTACTGTTAATGTGGCTGCCAACGGGTCAATAATGCTAACTTGTGCCGTCACGATGAATTGAATAGCCCGCACTTTGGAGCGAGTCCTAGTGTTATTGATCCCGGCTACTCACGGTAGCCAGTCATGGTGTTTGTGGTTTTACCCTGAGTGTGCCGTTCAGGAATTTACAACGATTGAATTCAGAGGTACACATTTAAAATCATCCGTTCTTTGCAAATTGGTATCGCATGTTAAAGAACTTGATACATTCTGACTACAAATTGATGATACTTGGTTGGTGTGCCAAAAATTACCTTAAAAACGTTCATTTAATTCACCTGCAGGCGTGTCGAAATCATGAGTAAGAAGTTTTGATGCGGAGTTTATATATATGGAATACTATTTGTTAAAATGTTTTAGTAAAACTTAAATTGCCCAAAGAGATATAGCACCCCGTCCGACAGGATTTCTTGTTCCTGAATTCTTGTTATCAAAGAACAAGTCGTTATGTGAGTGCAGGAAACTTAGAAAGTCATATTTGAATAGCTACAATTTTTCACATATTTGCATCCTACACTATGGTCAATCTTGGTGGCTCTTGAAATATGTTCTTCAGTGACCCGAAGAACCATTTTAAGAGAAATGGGAGAGAAATTCTGAGCAATTTGTTATACTCTAGTGATAAGGCATTAAATATAACATATAATAGATATTGCAGGTACAACTTTCTTGCACTCACTTCAAGTAAAGTGCATCTGAGACTAGAAATATAATACTTGTCCATTACACATATCAATAATGTTTATGTTTTGATGGGGCTGAGGGTTCTGATATTATCAGTTGCTATTCTATGGTATTGTACATGTATTTATGTTTTCCTATGACAGTGAGAGTTTTATTTCAATATGCTATGATGCAGGCAGAGGAAGCTGATATAATTGGCCTATTCTTACAATGTAGTTTCCTGGTGGATGTAAAGAGCATTTAACAACTACTACAACTCCAATGTATAACCCCCGGGGGGGGGGGGGGGGGACCATCGAAATTTTTTTGGTAGGTATGTGAGATCCGCGATATCCAATATAGGGTCTTGCAGAACGGATTTTTGGTCAAAAATAGGGTCTATGGAACTGATTTTTTTTCCGAATTGAGGTATCAAGAACTGCCTTTTTCCCATAAAAATATGACTATTTGAGCTGAAAATCGCCCCAAATTAGCTTAAATATAGTAAAACACATTTTTGAGTCATTTTCTTTAAAAATGGGGTCTTTGGAACTTAAGTAATCTTGAAAAGAGCACCTTGGGGAGCAGAAGAGGAGGCTTGAAAAGGGGGTCTTGAGGGCGGCACATACTTGTACCATCCGTCAATGTAAGTAGCCCCCCCGGGGTATAACCCCTATTATCTCAAATGTTTTCAAGAGGTTTAATGTAGTTTTCAACACTACAAAAACATTATCCAAAAGTTCACACCAGCTTATAAATTTGAACATTTTTGTTACATTTTCTCCCAGGGGTTGGGGGCACTCAAGTATAATGCTGCAGGCATAGCGTGACCAAGAAAAAGGTGAATTAGGGTTATTTTTCAGGACTGAAGGGTGTATCAGGTGACAATGTTTAGGGTATCAAAAGCAGCCATTTTCAAAAAATAGGGTGCTTTTTCAAACCTTAATAATGTTAAAATGGTAACGGTCGTGAATAGGTGAAAAAGGGTATATTTTGCCTTCAGAAACAATCACCCTTTAGGGGGTGTTTTGAAAAACTGTGGTCACGCTATGCCTGCAGCATTATATTTTAGTGGCCACCCTGGGCATTTTCTGCTGGTCAGAAAATTGAAATTTGTTCAAATTTTGGCCATTTTTCTCTCAAGCATTATCTTCTCCAACCAGTGTAGTTTAAAGCCCCATTTTATATTTTTATACATGTAGAATGCAGTAAAGTATATTAAAAACAGTGAAGAATATATAAATTTATAAAGAGAATCATTACCGGTACTCACTGCCATTTTGTCGCTCATGGGGCAGAGTTTTTGCGCCAGATTTGTTTGGAAATTGGTAATCAGTTTTAATTAGTAACTCTTTGACAGGGTGTGTATTTTATTTCTGTGTGTGCCTATTGCGATTTTCTCAGAGTTAAGTATGTCGATTTTCCCGCTAATCCATTTCTAATCTGAAAGTCTTGAAAGTGTGGCACATGGAGCTGTAAAATGATGGAGGTACAATACCTTGCCCTGCATGAGCGACAATCCAAGGAGGCTGTCATCCATAGTGTTTACATGGTGGGCAAATCAAAATGGTGATGGGTACCGGTTCTTTTTTAATATCTTTGCTTTATGTATAGCGAAACATTACAATATAGGCATATACCAAGGCATTATGGATTATTCTTTCTTAAGACAAAAGACAAAGATCATTCTTTGCATTGTGTTAAAATGTTGCATGTAAATAGCTGAAATACCTAGTTAGTGTGCTAATACCATAGATTTAGAAGGAGAAACCAGACTTCGCACCATTTTTATCTGGGGATCAAATTGAGGGTATTCATGTTTTTGCTGATGATTCATTGATTGCTTCCTTTTGCGCTTATATTGAAAACATGCTCTCACCTTTGCTTCCAGTCAGTATTTGTTTGGTTTTCCTCCACGCTACTGAATCTCTGCAGTTTATGTTAGCTTGACTTCAGTGAACCCAAATACCCCCAATTTTAGCCCCACGGCCATAGATGTCATTACTTTTGGGTATAGGCAGTCTGGTTTCTCCTCTATAACTATGGCTGATATGCAATTTTTATATTGACCATATTGGATTTTATATGCATATTATATCTGTCTTTTTACTGTAAAAAATGAAAAAAATCACATATTTCACATGTAGTTGAAAATTTGCAATATGTATAATCAGGGCTGGACAATAGCATCCGACCGCCAGTAACAGGTAATTTAGTATCGTGCTGGTAAATAAAAAATGTTAGTAGTAAGCCATATTTCTTTAAACGTAACTTTGAAAAGTTACCTGCCCTGGTGGCTACATATAGTAAAATTACCTGTAGATGTCCAGCCCTTTGCATCATATTCAATCATAAGGTCAGTTTACACTTGAACTGGCATCCATGAGGCTTCAAAATTTCTTTAGTAAAACACACCCTGTAACTGACGTTCATTCAACAAAACTAGTGTAAAATTTTGAAAAGTTTTCATATGAAGTCTGGATTTGTTCTGAAATAAGTCTGATAGCCTGGCCTGATAGACAAACAGGTTTTGTATATCTTGATTTGATGCACAAACATGCATTTTATTTCACATGCAAACTGTGTCTGTGTTTACAGCAGCCTCAATGGTGACTTTTGCTGAGCTAAATATGCTGAATTTACAAGATTGATTAGTTCCCTTCTACCTAGATCGCATGGATGCAGGTTTTATTTTGTAATCACAGGTGATTGACTGCAGTACATACAATTTGCCTGTTATAATTTTGGAAGAAGTTTTAATAAAACTATCTTATGTATGTGGAGTTTTGTTGTGTTTCAAATTAATCATTACCCTGTTCAGTGTATAGTCATATATGAACATGATTTAATTTGCTCTTGAGATTCAAGAGATTGTAAAAACATCATTATAAGGGGAAAGTTTGAGGTCAAGGTCAAAGACAAGCTTGCCCTCAAATCCTGAATCATTATTGAACAGCGTATGACAATGACTTAAATTTGGCCCATATTCCAGAAAGGTGTTTAGCTAAACCACAGTTTTAATTCTCTTCATTGAACTGACATGTTCAGCTTGAAAGCTGCAATGGTGCGTATCATTCCTTGACTGCGGGCCTTTAGAATGTCCAATTTCAGGATTTTAAAATGTAAAGAACTATTTCTGGGTTGGTAGTTTTTACTACTTTCCCTACAATCACAGAGTCACATTGAGATGTAATAAAACAAACATTACATAGTTTTATCGTTGAAATAGTGCAATCTATCTGTCCCTAGGTACTGGATATGAGACCATCATTTCTTGGCCTGCGGCCTCATGATAATAGTTAGGTAACCAGTACCTGTACCTCGGGGAAAAATAGGTTGCACTATTTCACCTATAACCATTTGTTAACCATGTAGTATATTTTGGGCACTGAAATTATCAGCTTAGTTTTACTTTTAGGACTTGTACACTTTTTTTAAAGCTTTTTCTTGTTGAATCAGCCAATTTTAAGCTGTTTTCACCAAATGTTGACCCTTTCAGCTTTTTTTAAGGTTAATTTTCATACCTGAGTATTTGCATATTGTTAAAATTCATATCTATAGTTTTTTAGCAGCTACCAAATAACCAAATTTTCTTGTTATTATCAGAAACTCTATTGGAAATATTATATTTATTAGATTATTAGATAACAGACTGATTTTGCACCAAATATCTGGTAGCTCATAAAAACTACATAATAATCAAGCCTTTAATGTGCAGGTTTGACCTGAGACAGGCAAAGGGTTAATTGGCTAGGGTGGTGACCTTCCAATATGTGACCTGTCATATCATAAGGTACCTTAAGGGTCTCATGGGAGACCAGTTTTGTAACTGATATGAGTTTAAAACCCTGAATAAAGATTACTTTACTACTACTACTAAAATCAAAATTGATTTTTTTGGTCTCATCTGAAAGCTGAGATTTTAAGCTTCAAAATGATACCTTACTTTTGGTTATTGGATGTTCGGTTGCAAAGTTACATCCAAATTAGCAAAAAGGCATCAGGCTGATTCGGAAGACTAAAATTCTGTTCTTTTATCTTGGTTTTTAACACATTTTTCTTATGTTTTGGATGTTTAAACCTGATTAATATGATGAAATACACTTCAAAAGTAACGTTTCTGGTAAAATTAGAAATCGAACGTGAGTTTTGACCATGCTCATCTTTGATGGCCCATATCTCGTAATTTACTATGCCAATCTTAAGGTACCTTTTGATATGGCAGGTCACATTTAGGCTATGGGCCCAAACTTGAAACCCTCCCGCCACCTCTGGGGGATTTTCGGTAGCAGGTATTTTTGGAACCCCTACCCAATGAGATATTCAAATCAGATTGCTTGCAAATTGACCAATTATGGGTGTGGCAGTGAGGACACATTTTTGAAAATGGCCGACAAAATACCATATTTCTGCTATTAATACGTTCCAAATTCAAATTGGTGCCAATAATAAGGTACAAAATGGCTGCCAAAATATTATCAATATTGGTTAAAACTGGTCAACAACACTTACTTTTTATGACGTTTATTTCAGTGATACCCATCACCGTCCTCAGTGTTCTAATTCTGAGTTCAACTGATCCGCCTCTAAATATTGCGCTAGATGGCGTCCTAGATGACGGTATTTCTTGAAGAGAATCATAAATTGATAAAAGTTCGCGCGCCCCCGTCTCTATTTAGGGTGGGGCTGGTCTCTTTCTGGATGTAAATAGTCTCTCTTATTTTTTGTGGTAAAAAAATTTAATGAATTGATGATTTCTACCATCACGTATAAGAACATACATAAATTTGCGCTGCCAAAATACATTTTCCCTGGATAAAATCGAGTTCAATTCTAGTACACATTCCTGAGGTGCAAATTTGGAACACAAATTCGATTACAATTTAAAGGGACTAGCCTAGATTCCACTTAGAATTAAAAACTTATGGAAATGCTCTAAATAAAGCTTAAAAGTACATAATATACAAAAAAGTACAAAAATTTACACAGAAATGGCTCAAATTGAGAGATAACTAATTTGCAATATATCATTCTTTGATGGTGGTGTGACTTTCTGGTGTTTTCTGAATCCTAAATTTGTACCTCAGATCTGGATTTTACTAGATAAAAAATCAAACAAAGCTCTTACAGATAATTTAATGCATATTAAAAGAGAAACAATTTCATCAAATATAATTTGTTTACCCATCACATGTGTAGAAACAAAATCTGTTTAAATTTTAAAACTAGAAACACTGTTTTCACATCTTTTTTGTCGCCGGCGACAAAAATTAAAGCAGGTAAAGAATTGCAATGTTCTCCAATATTCCTCAAAATCATGGAAAACTACTTGCAGGTTATATTAACTATAAACATGTTCTACAAATTCATGAAAAAAATATGTAGGTAAAAAATTAGTGGGAAGAATCTAGGCCAGTCCCTTTAAGTACAATTCGAGTACAAATTTGTGTACTCGAATTGTACTTAAATTGTACTTAATTAAATTGTACTCTAATCTGTGTTCCAAATTTGCACCTCAGGAATGTGTACTAGAATTGTACTTAATTTTTTCCAAGGTTGTCTCGCCTGAACATAGTGAGGAAGAGACATACCAGTCACTTTTCTGTGCGCCGTCCGCAGTATATCTCCGGAACCGTAAGGCCTTCGGTAATGAAACTTTGTGACATGAAGGGTCTCGGAATAAACTAGCGCTGCGAAACTTTTGGGTGCGTGGTCAAGGTCATTTGAGGTCAAATCTCAAAAATGTTCAAAAAATTTTGAGGTCACACTTATAACCAAGGAAGTTATTGGGGGGAACAGGCTTTCTCCGCCATTTTGATTTCATTCCCCCTAAAATTCCTTGCTTATATCTCATGAACCCCTGACCCCACATAGATTAAACCATGTATAGCACTTGACCCAAGGTCAAGGTCAAAAGGTAATTTGAAGTCAAACATGCTGAAAAAGATGACCTGAGGTCATTTCAAAGTCACAGCCATATTTCATGAACCCTTGCTGCCACATGGATTGAAATTGGAACGTGAAAAGCTCTTGACCCAAATTCAAGGTCAATTGAGGTCAAATTTCCAAATTTAAAAGTTGACTTTCAAGGTCATAGTAATATCTTATGATCACTTGACTCTACATGGAGCAAACGTGGACATTACAATCACAATCACCTTGTTTAGGCTTTCGCCAAGGAAACCCAACTTGGTACTTTGGTACCAAGTAAGCTGAAAGAAGCTTATCCTTAGTGACAGGGTTCCCAAAATGTTTTTTTAAATTCAGTTTTGAATGCAGGAGGAAGACCGGAGCACCCGGAGAAAAACCTGCGGTAGCGAGCATGGACTGAAAACCAAATGCACATAAAGCGCCGGGCGCGGGACTCGAACCCGGGACCTCATTGGTGCAAGGCGAGGTAACTACCGCTGCGCCAACCCGCTACCCAAGGTAACCCTTTGCCCAAGGTTGATGTCCATCAAGGTCAAAAGGTCATTTGAGGTCAAATTTTCACAATGGTCAGTGGTGGTAGGACGATCCCTTTAATTGCCTGTTTACCGGACTGTTTACTCAGATTTGATGCGTAGTCATCCGTGGTATCGCCCGTATATTTCAATGCGTAAATGAAAAGAAAAGTAGTTCTTTATAATAATCACAATATCTTTTTAGTTTTCTGGGGTCGAAGTCCCGACCCCAACGGTTTTGGAATCTGCGTATTTTTATACGCCAAATAAGGGTATAAAATGAAATTTTGGAGCTTTAATTAAAATTCAAGTTTTTTGAATGGAAGTTTCAAAATCTGATGACGTCATGTCCTGCCCCCCCTGACAATGGTCAAAAAGGTGACCTTGGGTCATCTGAGGTAATTTCAAGGTTATGGTCATCGCTTGATCCCACATGGACCAAACTTCTATTGACACTGTATTGACTAAACAATCACCAGTAAGGTAACATTTCTGGGTAATAAATTGTTCTTCTGAAATCCTTTACGAACCGCCATCAGGCGAGACGTGTGGTTCGCGAACTTGTTTGTTGCTAAAAATGGGTAAGAGCGGCATTAAAACTACATTTGAAATTTTAAATAGTTAAAAATAATTAATGATAAATGGCTTTGAAGGTATCATCAAGAGATCCATAATTCCGAGGCTCGCCGCAAATTGTAAATATAATTCTAGTCCAAAATGGAGCCTCTAATTATCTAATAAGGTCCAAAATAGCAGCAAAATGCATACTTAGGAATGCAAATTTGTGTCAAAAGCCTGCTTTAAAAACACTTAATACTCAATCTAACCAATGGTAAATGGTTTTGAGGGTTACAAAAGAAACATTTTTAATGGCAATTTAATTAAGGCACCATTGTCATGAAAAATTCAACCATTCTTTCTTAGCTTGATACCCTATCAGAGACTCAAAGGCCAAATTTGATACCCTTTGTGAGACTTCCTGAGTACCAGGTCGATTTTGATAGGCCTACCCTATATTGCAAGTCTCAAGACCTGTCCAGGTCTAACCTTTTTCTAATCGTTTTCATAGTAACACGGGTGGTTATACCCGTTCAGAATACCCAGTTACCCCCCGGGAAATTTGGGTAGCAAAATCAGGCCAGAGAGTCTAGGCCAGAGAGGCTCTCTTGTATTTCAATCGGTCCTTTTTCTTCGCAAAATGTGGAATTTTGATGGGTTCATTTTCCATAATTTTCTAAATTTTGACATTTCTTCTTAAGATAATTTTAAGACAAACTTATGATAATTTTGCTAAAATAGTGCAAATTTGTGCAGAAAAATGTGTTTTTTTGATTAAATTTGACTCAACATTTGGAAAAATTTGGTCACGATTGGAATGGCCTATATGGATGGGTGCCTTTTTTCTTGAAAACTGGTATTTGGATGGGTGGCTTTTCAATTTTCCAAACCAAACTTTGAGTACTCCGATGAAAAATGATAATTGTTCCCATTATTGTTCATGTGGCACCAATTTTGTTGAGTGGTCTTCACTGGGTTTCACTCCTTCCTTCTTGTTAGCACTATTTGACGTCATTTGTCCTTCCATTATGGTTACGCAGAATGTGCCTCCGAATAGACCCCCATTTTTAAACCGGCTTGTAGGCCTACCCAATGACCCCCTTTTTTTTATTTTGGCTTCTAACCAAAAAACTTTAAATACTCAATGACCCCCCTTTTTTAATGGTCAAATACTCAATATGACCCTGTTTTTCTATTATTCACTTCTGCCTTTTTTTTTCGCTAATATGGCGTTTTTAAGGAAATTTTAAGACTATTTTCTTAATTTACGCGCGCTAGGCGCGCATTTTTAACGATATTGTAATTTTATAGCAATTTGAACTTAAAACAGGACTGTTTTCAGGATAGCCTATGACACTAACTCAATGACCCCCATTTTGAAATCTTCAAACCTGGATGACCCAATTTTTATTTATGGTGTGTACCGAATGGCCCCCTATTTTTTTGTGCGCCAATTTGTACCGGATGGCCCCTACTTTTTACCCGTCGGAGGCACACCCCCGTCACTTTAGATAGTGAGTGCCCTCCCCGGGCATTTGTCCACCCACGTGGCAATGTTTACAAGAAATAACCCAACCCGGTACAAATAATTGAACTGGGCATGCGTGTTTACAGTGCAGCAACCGGTAATCGCTATTGTGATTGGTTCAAAGTTTACACTCACTCGGTTCCGGACCAATGATAATGAATGTTACATATGTCTGAATACATTGTGCATTTTTCGTCTGCTTCACGACCCAGCCAGGACAGCTGATACTTTTTCAAGAATTTCGACCTACACATTGTAAAACAAAGCCTCGAGGTAAGGAACAAGTCAGTTAGTTTCTTGTTGAAAAGCGGACAAATCTCCATATCAAATTTGTAGTGCACTGACCATGCTGACTGTGTCTTCAACGTCAACAGCATCTGACTATCTAGTAACTTAAGTAAGCTTAACTAAGACTAAGTCTGTGACATGGACTCATGTCATGGTGATTCCGGAATCCCAAACTCTGAATTCCTCAAACCCCATTAGAAATGAGAGCTCAGCCTCAGTAACAGGAGCGTAGGGTTTGGTGAATGAATGGCGCCCGGGGCAAGAAGTGAAACTTGTGCCCCCCCCCCCACGGGGGTGGGGGTGGACTGGGGGTAGTGCAACTTGAAAAGGTACGTCCCCCAGAAAAACTCCTCTTTTTTTGACAAAAATGGGTAATTTCTGCTATAATTTGCCTAATTTTTTTCCACAAAAAAATGTGTTTTTTGCAGTAATATTTGCTTATTTAACTTGCTAAAAAGTACCGAATTGGCTAATTTCAGCAGTGGCCCGGCCTGTTGTTGGTCCAATTATTTTTCATGTAGGGGCGCCCGGGGCAACTTGCCCCCCCCCCTTGCCCCCTAGCTACGCCCCTGCTCACTAAAAACGTCTAGATTAAGCTTAGTCTAGATCAATAAAACGAGCTTGAATTCTAGTTTGACTTGGCTAACTAGTGTCTGACTCAGACTGTAGTCTAGAGTGTGACTGTGTCTATAGTATTTTGATTAAGTAAATTTTTCCGTTCGCGGGTTTTTTGGAGAACAACGTTTGTTGCTACACTAGCCTACAGTGTCAGTGCATGGTTTGCGTGAAAGTCGCTTTGGTTGGATAAAAGTGACAAAAATGGCACTATTTCCTTTCTATTTCGGCTGTGCTATATTTTTATAAAGTGTGCGTTGCCGGACTCTGACCGAATAAATATAATGCCAAAAATGTTGCAAATAGTAAGATTTAAAACTAAAGACAGAAAACTATATTTAAAGACAAGCAATTTTTCTGATTTTCTCCATAGAGCACTGTTGGAAAAAAGCAAAATTTGAGGGTCTCAAAAAGTTGTGCAAAATTAAAAAAGAATTCTGGCCTCTATAACCAGTGTTTTAGTGGACTGGTGTCCAAGGCCAAGGCCAAGGTCTAGGTGACGGTCCGATGACTAGGTGTCCGAGGCCAAGGCCTTGGTTCTCCAAGGCCAAGGCCGAGGACCAAGGACTTTGTTAATTTTGATAGGCCTAATTAAAAAAGGACTAAACTGTATTATACCTTTTTACAAAGCAACTAGTTAACTATTCAACAGCGGGTACCCACACTATAGACACACTCATGCTTCATCTGGTATTTGACATTAAATGACATTTTGACTTTAACCTTATGAGCAACGGTTAAAGTTTGGTCAATATGGGGTTAATTAAGGGTTCATGAGTTTCAGCAGTGACCTTGAAGGACCTCGGATGAACTTTTTGAACATTTCAGGTTTGACCTTGAAAATGACTTTTTGAATTTGGATGACAACCTTTTGACCTGGAGCAAATGGCTTTGGTCAAAGTTTGGTCTCTGTGGGGTCAAGGGTTCAAGATTTATGGCATTGACCTCAGATAAGATGGATGAACTTTTTAAACAATTTTTGGTTTGACCTTGAAAATGATCTTTTGACCTTGGATGACCCCCGTTGGTTACTCCTAGAGGTTGGCCATGAAGTGTGTGAGTTTGGTCGTGATTGATGCAACGGGTCTCTTGAGTTATGCGCATACACCCAAACACACAAACGCATCCAACATTTTAGACCTTGAACTCGGATGCAGGCTCGGGTGGCTTAACGAACAAAACTCAATCTTCCTCAGACCAAGTTAAAGATAAATAAATAAAATAGATTGGCAGAAAGACAGACTTAAAGATTGACAATGCCTTCTATCATATATGAGAAAAAAAGTTAACACTCAACTTAATCCAAAAAAATAGTCCGACTGTACTTGCAGACCAAAATAAAATCCAGACTGCAATTTGCTAAGTCAGTGAACCCCCTTTTTTTAGAAATGTGATCAGCACCCAGCACATATGAAAACACCATATCAAAAAGTAAGAAAATTAAATAGAGGAACTTGTATCTGTGCTAAGCCACTTTAAAAAATTGGACTAATGCATTCAGGGATGTTGTGAATATCCCCGGTTGAATATCTTCTCTGCAAAGTTTCTCCTAATGATCATTTTTTATTTAATTTTTTAAAATTCAAAATAATATTTATCAATAAAAATAAGCAATTTTGCCAGTCCTCGGCATCGAGGACCAAGGACTTAGAGGTCAGAGGCCAAGGACTTCATGTCGCACAGCGATATTCACACAGCCAAAATAATAGCACGCCATCCGTTCTCAATCCTACTGGTTCAGTACCATTTCCGAATTTTGCCGAACATCTACGTAATTTTCTAAGCTTCCGATTGTCTCATGCAGAAAAACGATCACTATTCATGCATAGAGACAGGTTGAGAGCACTTTACTGAACAGAAATATTCTTAGATGACGAAATCGACTAAAATTTGAGCGAGTTCTGTATGTTTAAAATACCTGTATTTTTATTGAAATTTTTAATTTCATGAAAATGAAGGGTATTTTTAATCTGAAATTATATTTTTTGGCTAGTTTTGTCAGATAATCCGCTAGTTTTCTAGTGTTGATGGCACCTTACCTAAGACATTTGCAGCAAAGCCAAATCCAAACTACTTTTTATTTTTGCCAACTTCGCTCGACTAAATTGGAAGTTTATCGTTCTTTTTCGTATCTCCAAGCAAGTTACCATTATTTAATAGACCTGAGCAAGATCAAGATACTGGTGTATAAACAGGAAACCATGTACTCATGCGTTTCGTAATGATCATCAATAGCTAATGTCTTTGTTCTTTAAGCGACCTGTTTAAAATGGAGTGATTAAGCATGAATAGTTTGAATGTATTTTATTACGCTACACTGATAATGCCACATAAAAGAGCTAATTTCATTTCAAAGGCTACCAAGATATTACATAACAGCTGTTACTGATTGCCGGGTGCTCGATTCTTGGGTAAAACGAGGTCGGGGGATAACTGATATTTGTGCCCGGGTATACCACATGGGAGCCAGTTTTCGCAGGTGATCTTTATCAATTTTATGAACCAAAATTGAGTGATACGATATGCTGTCTTATTCGAGACAACTATCTGTTATACCTGTTTACACTATGCGCGGCCGAACTTTTCAAATAAACACATTATTTAAAACCAAAAAGTGTCGTAATAATTATTACAAAAATAGTAAAATGTAACTGTTTCATGGGTAGCACTAGGCCTAAAATATTTTAACAATTTTAATCTTTATGTAAACGAGTAGAATTTCATTCTGCCTTAATAAGGCATCCTTTTTTGAAATTCCACTCTATTTGAGTGATATCATTCTCTCTATTCCAGTTAAATTCTAGAGTGAAATTTATTTTAAGGAGTCAAATTATCTCTTTTAAGGAGTGATATTTCACTCTTGTACGAGGAATATTTATTTCTGAGTGAAAAGAGATTGCAAATTGGGAGTGATCACTCTCGGCATATTTGACACATGTTAGAAGCATTATTTTTGACAGTTTAAAAAACACTTTAATGATCAACCCAAATATTCATTTAATTTGATATAGACCCTATCCCAAGATGCCAGGTTAAATTTGATATTTATTAATCATTATTAATATGTGCGACTCACACAGCACAAGATCAAATTCGATGCCCTATATCCCACGTGTATTGGTTAACATGTTAATAATAATGTTTTCGATGGTGCCAGGTTAAATTTGATATTTATTAATCATTATTAATATGTGCGACTCACACAGCACAAGATCGAATTCGATGCCCTATATCCCACGTGTATTGGTTAACATGTTAATAATAATGTTTTCGATGGTGATGGCAGTATTACTGAATATTTAACCCTAGTTCTACGGAGCGATTTTCACAAACATATTATACGGAGGGGGGGGGGGGG
>JXSR01S008023.1:51972-62783 GCA_000969725.1 Ophiothrix spiculata
AATACAACATTCATGGCGAGACTTTGGAAGTTGTCAACTCTGCCAAGTACTTGGTACTGAATGTTGATGGTAAACTTAACTTCAACCACCATACCGACGTCACAGTAAAGAAGGCAAATGCAACCAAAGCCTTCTTAGGACGCAACCTGTACCACTGCAATAGAACCATCAAGGAGGCTGCATATACGACCTATGTCCGCCCGATCGTAGAGTATGCAGCTGCAGCATGGGGCCCTCATACACAACGGAACATAAAGAAGGTTGAACAAGTTCAGAGGAATTGCGCCAGATTTGTCACCAACACGTACGACCGCAGATGTAGTGTCACACCAATAATCAAAGACCTACAATGGACATCCCTACAGAGTAGACGCAGCCACAGCCGTCTTTCAATGCTCTACAGGATCCAGCAAGACATGGTCGCCATAGACTCTAACCAGTTCTTAACCAAGTCAACATCAAATACCAGAGGGCACAACTCTAGATTCTGGATACCACATTGCAGCAGCCAGACCTTCCTATCATCCTTCTTCCCTCGCACCATCAGAGAGTGGAATCAACTAAAGAAGGACCCTGGAGACTTCCAAAGTCTTGATGCCTTCAAGGAGGCATTATAGGAAGTCATCATGTAATCTTCCGTCAGTTACTTTTAGCAGCACCCTCATCACTGTATATATTTTGCACCTTAATTGCGGCCATCTTGGACATGGGCGCTCATCCTACCGCAGTGCGTTTATCTTCGTTTTATGAAGTGGCACTTACAAAGGAAGAAGAAGAAGAACAAGCAGCAGACGTTTTGCAGTTTTGCTGCAAAGGCAATGCAGTTCTTAATGTGGACCCAACATATGAGCTTGGGCCATTTTTGGTGACACCAACTTCATACCGCCATCCTATGTTTGTGAATAAGGACAACCATTTGAATGTCCTCATGCCCGGGCCAACACTTATACACAGTAAACGGGATGCTGACACATATGCATATTTTGGTCATAAACTGTCCTTCATTCTACAGCGGGAAAGTGAACACATTTTTGGAACTGATGGTGAAAGAGCCCTTGTAAAGGGATTACAACAATCTACCAGCTTCAAAGACTCAACACACCTATTGTGTATGTTGCATCACAGACAAAACTGTGAAAAGAAGCTAATGGCAATAGGTGTGAGGAAAAAACTAACGTGACGCGCCGTGACGTGACGCGCCGTGACGTGAGTAAACGGAAAAAGACACATAAATGAATTGAGAAAGCAGTCGGTTGAGTATTGAAGCCGTCCTTTAGACACTTGAGAAGAAATGGGACTTTATTGTTTTTTTTCTTTATGATGGTATATCATATTGTCGGTGGACCATTAATTACAATGGGAAGGTATGAATTCTTAAGTTCATGGATAGTATGCAGATATTCAATGGCAACCTGGTAACCGAATTGTGTATCGATGAAGTCTGGGAAACGAACAAGGAAATGCAATTGTGAATCAAATCTGGTGCACTCAAACCAGATTAGTCTCTAATACTCACAAGACACTGTAAAACTGGACTGTCTTTTTATCATCACACATGAGTTCTGATATTGACAGAGGAGCTGGTATAATAATGCCCACAGGTGACGAAGCCAAGTTAAGGACATGCAACCACAGTGGACGTACAAAGAAGCGGGAGTGTTGGAACTGCACTTATCTGACCATTTTCTTTTTGATGTTTCTTCACCATAGGTAGTATAGTACAAGAATTCAGGTCCAGTTGCTAACACCAAAAAGTTCCTTGCAACCAATCAAAGAGAAATCATATTATTTTGATTATACATCTCACGTCTTTGAATTCCAGCATGATGTTGAAATAAAAAAAGTAACTTGAATCTGTTTTTTTTTTATTAAATTTTCATAAATTGAATCAAATTATAATGTGATGTCATCTTTGCAATTCTTTGACAAATAGAAAAATCATTTAATTTAGAAGATGCAAAATTATGCAAGCAATCCATTATATTTTCATTTACACATAAAACTGTAGTTGGAGGAAAAAATAACAAATCAAGACAGATATTTTTCTTCCTAACCGGGAGAAGTTAATCGATCATCATCAACACCGACAAACAAATACTGCTCAACCAAAAGATCAGAATTAGTCTCCAAGTGTTGTCATGAATACAAATCCTGTAAATAAAAGGTTTGCTTTAAAACATGGTTTCACTTGACATATCAAGAGAATTTTGTATTAATCCAGAACCAATCCAAAATTCAAATACCCTCTGGCCGCTATTGGACTGCATTTGATTCTCAGTCAGACACATCCTTTGTGTCAGAGTCTGTTTCATCTTGTGCACCGTTTACAGCACAACAATAGAGAGCCCCTTGGCCATCTCTCTCTTCATATGCTATTCTGTAAAGACTGTCCTCATGGACAGTAAGAATGGATCAGCTAATGACTGACTCAGGTAGAAGAGGAACCAGGCACCACTTACTAACACTGGGATCAAATACATGCACAGTATAAATAAAACCATAATGTGATGTAATCTTCGCAGTTCAAATAGAAAAATCATTAAGATACAAAATTATGCAAGCAATTGCTTTTGTCGGGTTGCAAAATTATTTTGTTTATTTGCTTTTCGTACCAATCAAGTCCACAAGTCTTTCATTCAGTCTAAGCTTTGGTCAAGACTAAGTATGCAGAAGCGGTGTTTATAATTAATTTTTTTAACAATTTATTGTCATATATATGATTTTTGCATGAAAAAAAGCAATTTGTTGCAATCATAACTAAGGATATTAAAATATAAGATTGCAGAGAGAAATGAAAAACTAAATTTCAATCCCAAATCATAAAAATATATGAGCCATGTATTTTGAACTAGAAACTATCAATAATAATTTCGCCGCCATTTTAGCTTCTTGTTCTTGTTGTTGCTTCGATTTCATGTACACTGTTTTCCTGTTTCTCTGTTTTTTATTATAATCAACTGTCTTACACAAATCGCAGTATAAAGGGAATATGGCAGCAAGTGGAAGGAGGAAGAAAGGGAAAGGAAGTAAGCGTTGTGTGTTTGAAGGATGCAGCAATAATTTTAGTAATGGGTACACGCTGTACAATTCGAAAGAACGGCCTTACACCAAAGCAGAGGAATGGATTGCTAAGATAAAGCAAACAAGATCTAACTTCGACCATGTTTATTCTGAAACAACCTATGTGTGCGATGGTCACTTTAGTAAAGACCAATTTCAAATGGATCAACTTATGCCTTTCAATGCGGGATTTAGGAGAAAGGCACCACAACTGAACCTGGATGCAGTACCCACGAATTAGAAGGTCATGCCAACACGTTTTTCGGCATCAGAGAGACGGGACATTCAAGAGGATATTTACTTCACTTTTCCTCCTCCTCCTTCAGGACAAAGTGACACCGACACTGATACCGATATTGTCGATGCCACCAAGAGGTTCATGACTGATTACCCAAACATTGCTAACTGTGATGGGCATAGTGACTTACCCATAGAGGTGACCCCTATAAAAAGGACACCAAAGCGGAAACCTTCTGCCTACTTTCTCATGAGGGTGAGTACATAGACGATTTAATATTTTACCTCATTACATGTTCCATCTTCATGATGTTACAGTACCGTTACATGAGTAGAATAAGCAATTATTATTGTTTCAAAGAAATGTTGAACACAAACTGACTATCACGTTATAATCTAAATTAAATTCAAACCACTGTGTATTCAAAAGTTATGAAAAGCACAGGACATCGGAAAGTATGTAACATCATTTTTAATCATTAATCCACAGAGAACTGCGACATTGCACGTATGTATTTGGAAAGAGTTGTGTAGATTTGAATAAGACTAAAAGATGACTTTTTGCTGTGTCTGCGTGTGTATTTCAAAGGGAATAGCCCATTAGATAGCAAAGACCTTCTACTTGTGATGCCTATTGTGATTATGGCATATGGCGCCCTGTTTTTATACTATGTTGCGTTCTAGATTCCATTTACTGCAGCAGATTGTGCACTTTGATGATAAAGTTAGCAGAGAGCAGCAGGTATTTAATGACTAGTTTGCTCCAATTCGCAAAGTGTTCAATTTATTCAACAAGCAGTGTATACATGGAAATGTACACCCTATCGGAATATGTAACAATTGACGAAACACTGTGAAAGTTTAGGGGCAGATGTGGTTTTCGTGTATACATGCCCCAAAAGCCAGGGAAATATGGTCTCCTCTTTAGAGTTATTACTGATGCAAAGGAACGCTATGTTTCCAAAATACCATATGCACGCAAACCAAGGAATGAACAAGTTGTGACACGTAATTCCCCTAAGCTGTAAATCTACTGGATCTGAAAGCCCACAATTGTGGGTCAGCAAGAAATGTCGCCATAGATAGGTATTATAACCTCAGTTTACTTATTAAAAGACCTATACAGTCATCGGAACAATCCAGATGTCATGTTCCAGAAGAGCTCAAGACTGTGACAGCTAGGCAGCCCCAAATCAGCAAATTTGCATGGTCTGACTCTGTTATGCTAAGTATTACACATACCAAAGCCAAATATGTTTACAACATTTGTTTGTTTGTTTAATTTGTTGTTGTTTTGTTTTTTTCATCACAGGCACCTACCAGATCCTGGTGTGTTTCGCCCATCGCCTTTGTGTACGGGGATTCCTTGGCGAAAAATTTGAATTATGATTTGCCAAGTGGTACCAACTTGGAATATGAAATATTCTGCAAACCAGGAGCTCAGATTTCGTCGATCTATCTTATCAAGGAACACTTGCCTTCCAGACAACCAGACTATGTGGTCCTACAAATTGGGACCAATTCCCTCTCTTCCTGTGGACTCATCACTCGTTTATGAAGAAACGGTAGCAGAAGATGTGGAAGGGTTAAGATCATTGTGAAATTGGAAGTAAATTTGCCATAGTCACTTTTCTAAGAAATAACTTCAGAACTATCATTGGGTCTATGAGCATCCAGGCAAGTAGCATTAGGGTTATTGTCTGCTGGTTGCAAACATACAACACTCTGAGGGGTGTTCAATACATTTGTGGCATGGGAGAAAAGAAAATTATGAAGTTTATATTTATATGTTATCTGGTTCAACTTGATTGATGAATATATGAAAAGTCCTTATGACAATTTGTTAGTTTTTGATTTTTAATGCTTAATTCAAAACTTTAGAAAACTCAAAAAAGGCAAATGTTAATTTTCTGTAACATAAAACAGTATAAGATATTTCCTTGAAACTTTCCATATATTTATCAACCAAGTCAAACTTCTACCTCATGCCATGAACTTACTGAACACCCGTGTAATCTTTTATGCATATCAAAGTTATATGTAACTTTTTTTATGTATTTACAGAGTCATGGATAGGTTAGTGGTAATCAACTTTGAAAAGGCAGAGAACATCAAGTCCCCAAAACAACAGGCTCGCGCTATGCGGAGGCTGAAGGAGGCCAAGAGTAATGCTAGCCGTAGTATAGGAGTTCTGATTGGCTTTGGCAAATCGATAATTGATGGTACATTGGAGACAGAACTATTGGAATTGCAGGAGGAGATTTTCAAAACAGTAGACAAAAAGAACAGGCATCATAGATACATCAAGAACCTAAGCCTCGTGCTCTGGTTTACCAGACAGGTATGTGAGGGTAGTGTCTAAGCTCAAACAATAGTAAACTTAATAGAGTTCCGGTTACATCAAGGCCAAGTGCAATCTCTTCAAAAATTTACAGCTATTTGCCTCATAGACACACGTTTAAAACTCAATGTGCCGATAATGGATTCTTAGGAAGTAAGGTACAATGTTGCTGCAAATCAACTTTTGAGAAACTTCCTGTTCTTAAAACGACACATGTTTTTACCATCATTGTCATTAAGTGCAATTCAAATGGCAGATTGTAAATGAAAACCATATTTATCTGAATGTAAATCCAAAAATTTTACACCCGAATTCCTGATAGTGTTGTAGATATTACAGAAAAGTTAAATTGGATATGAAGTTAATTGGTCTACCTATTTTTGATTTCTTATGTATTTACATAACAGCCTCATCGTCAGGGTTGCATACATTAATTTGCTTCCTGAGAGTAAACAAGAAGCAACCTGATGGTGAAACCTTTCAGAATGCATTTCAGAGGTCAAGGTCAACCAAGGTAACTAAATATTTGCCAACTTTTTTTTTTCATACCGCAGAGTTACAAAATTGGTCAGAAAGTTCTGAAGAAAAACCTTCGCAGATCTGATCGAAAAGGGGGAAAGAAAGAGAGTCCCTTCATTGTTCCCTACACAGTGAGTGCAAAGGGAAAGGGAACTTAACATACTTAAAGACATGGATGGAAGAACACTGAAAAAGGCATGAATTTGAAGGCATATAATGAGAGGTGAGGAGTAATTTAACATTTCTACCATATTATAGGTCTGTGCTGGGGGTACTCCACTTTGGTCTTAACGCTCGGACCGTGGAACCCTAACCCATCTTTAAGGGTGATTTTTGAGAAGAAGTGCACCCTGTCAATGGAATGTCAAACTAGGAAAGCACAGAAGACGGCAATACATCATGGATTTAGGTATGGAACTCGTCAAGCCATGGATTGAACATGACCTGCAGTCCGACATCAGATTGGCAATATCAACAATACTAGAATGGTCTGTAGAAATAGCGCAACAGCCAGTAGCTAAACAAGACAACACCAGAGGCAAATGCCACATTTGTATAGGGACCTTCACGATGACGTCACAAATTTGTCACTGTGTCACTAGTGGGCATGAACCGGAGGTAGAAGTAAACACTTCCATGGCGGGTTGTTGCTATAGCTTTCAGCGGTCGGAAAAACCACGGCGACACTTGGTTAAACTTCGCTGGTTTTTATTAAAATACGTGCACCACTTTTACCCCTGCATGATTCACATGATCAATCAACATCTGAACTAATATTTATCTCAAGTTTCTTTAGCAACTTAGTAGATTAACAGAGAATTAATTATCGGCATGTTTTTGGTGCTGTTTGCAGCTGGCAACTTAAAAGAGACAAATTGACCTGAACTTGTGACCTTGGCAAAATGTCTACTTCCGCATCGGTCATCACCATGGAAAAATTGCTGTCAAAAAAACAAAAACCCATCACTGAAATGCCTACCAGCTGCATCATCGAAAAGTGCATCAACAGACACCTTCAAGGCTCTAGAGCAAGTTTTTTTCATATTCCATCTATGCCCCAAGAACAACATGATGCATGGTTCAAAAGAAGTATGAAGAAACAAGCGAAATCCCGTATGGGAACCAAAAGGATATAAAGGGGTCTGCAGTCAACACTTTGTATGCAGTAAGCCTAAACCCAAAAATTTGCAAATAGCCAGCTCAGTGAACACTATGCAGTGCATGTCTGGCACTTAAAGAAAGACAATTAGCAGTTTTGTAATGTTAGCCTTCCCCTGAGCTCTCTGTTCACTAAGCTTCCACACATATTTCATGGTCCTAAAGACCTAAATAGGGTTGTGCCAGGCCAGATTAGATTGCAGTTACAATTGCCATGGCTACCCATACCAAAAATAAATGCCATCGGATAGCCATCGGATAACCATCCGATGGCATTTTGGTAGCCATCCGAAACCATCGGCTACCCGATGGCTCTGTCCAAGACATTGGGTACCCGATGTCGTTCCGATAGGTAACAGAAAGATTTGCTAGCCGATGTCCAGCTGATGGCATATCGGGAAGCCATCAGGTAACTTATTTTATAGAAACAGCTATCGGGAAGCCATCCAGAAAGTTAGTTTAAAAAATAAATGATCATTAGTATCATCGGGGAGCCATCGGCAAACTTAGTTTAGGAAAACAGCTGTCAGGAAGCCATTGAGAAAAATCGAGTTTGTAAAATAGATAACCATAAGTACCATCGAAAGCCATCGGCAAAAAAGCCAGCTGATGGCCAGCGGATGGCAACTATGACACCCTGGGAAAGGTCAATAGGTCTCTTTGTCTGGGCAGGTATTTTGCACATGGTGATTTGCAGTTCATTTCAATTTTGGTGAGAAAAATATGCTCTATTTTGTTGCTGTTTGTGTAGATTTCTAGAATTAATTCTTTATCGCATAGGGATAGACCACTATAGCATCTGCTGACAGTAATTAGGGAATACAAATGCTGAAAATTTCATGATACGAGGGGGTATCAAAAAGTTTTAAACTTTACCCAGAAGAAATGGCGCCAGAAGCAAAATTTTATTATGAGATACTTTAGGCATCTTTGCATAGGCAATGTGCAAATTTACACATTATATATATCTGTCTTTCTACAGACCTTTATTGTAGGGATCCTCAAGCTGATTTTATATTTCAATGAAATTCAACATTTTTAGGTCGGCCATGTTTTTTGTTTTTTAAGCTATTGTGACGTCACCCATGGACCAATTTCAATAATTTTGGTATCAATGGATAGAGGAAACTATATCCTTTACCATGGTGTCAAACAATTGAACTTTGGTGGTGCCAATAAGATTTTCTGGGCCTTGTAACCCTTCAAATAAAGATATTTAATTACGCTGCATCTCTCAATTTTCTCCATACAGCTTATATTTTAAGCAAGAAGGTATATGACATCAATCGCCACCTGTAAAGAAATTAAAAGTACTTATGATATAATTTCTGCACCACAATGTACGTAAAGACGAGTGACTATTCTGACAAAATTTCATTGATATAGCTCAATCCCTTCTGGGTAAAGTTTAAAACTTTTTGATACCCCCTCGTAAATCTTATAACTTAATTTGGGTTGTTAAGCTTAACTATTAGTAAACTTAATATTGCTTTTGTACCAGTATACCAAAGTAGGCCTATTTGTTTATTTCTAGCAATGTTCTAGGAGATCGATGGACTTCAGCTCCAACATCAAATTAAGTACCATGCAAGTGTAAATATCTAAACTATCAGCATTTTCTATTCAAACCAGTAACATAGATTTTTTGAAGTGGGGCAACTACCAAAATGAGAAGCACAAACTGATACAACTCATTTTTTCCCCTCATAGCCTATGATGCAAACATGACACATTTAAGGCCTAGATATACTTTGTCATTTTTGTAGTCATTTTCATTCAGAATTTTTCTCACGGTGTTACATTTTCACCACTATGTTAAATTTTCATTCGGAATGAAAATTTTAAATTTAATTTTTTCTCATGGTGTTAAATTTTTGTCATGGAGTAAAATGTTTCACCATTTATGAAAATGTTTCATGTAGATTAGAGATGGGCCGATCCAAAATCGGCCGATTTTTGTGAGATCGGTAGCGAATCGGGATCGGCAAAATCATGGGAACTCTGCCGATTCAACCACCGATCCATTTTTACTGCACGGAGTCGGCATGAAGAAGTAGTATGGAAGTATTCATGAATAAAAATGCAAGCATTCTGCCTTGTTTTTACCTAATATTATCTACCTTACTAACTATTATTATTATATCATAGTTATCACGAAAGTCCTGGTCACTACAAATTTTATAAAAAGTATAATTTTCCTCATTCTAAATGGCAGAAAAACGATGTAAAATTGAGCTGTTCAAAAAGAAACATGGAAAAAGACCGCCGAGATCGCCATCTTTGATTACTAGTATAGCACCAACTGTAGATGGCGCTATTGATTGATTTTATACAGTGGGGTGTTTTGAATTTTTTTTCCTGATTTTTTTCCCGTTTTTTTTTTTATTTTGTTTTAGGTTGAATGATGTTTTCTTGTGCTATGATAAATTCATAATAAAATCGGGATCGGTATCGGATCGGGCCGATTATTTGAAAATGAATCGGGAATCGGCAATTACCGATTTAGGGTAGATCGGCCCAACCTTAAAGTTTCATGATGGTGTTCAACGGGGCATAGATCGATCTCATTAGGTCGAGAATAATACCATAATTACCTTGGTCTTTTCATTATAATCTGAAATCTGTCCTTGACAGGTACTGTGGATTTCATTCTGCTGAAAAGATTTTCGGACTCCTTTGATTTTTCTCCAAAGAGAAACATTTTCATTTGGAATTTTTATCACCGTCTTGATTTTTTATCATTCTATTTGTAGTTTTAACGGATAATTCAGATCGATAATATCATCCAGGAACTCGAGGTCAATATGCATTCAGCTCTATGGATTTTCAAGATGGTAAAAATGACAAAGTATATCTAGGCCTTTAGTCTTGTTAAAAAACAAATTAATATTCCTACTCTCTGCAGCATATTTTGCAGTTAAAATATGATTTTGATGTGTGCACACAAAGCGAGAAAAAAGCTTTAGATTCAGACCCCAATATCAAGTCTTTGAACATTTGTAATCCTTGACTAATAATTGATTTGTGTACATGTATCTACTTTTCTTTTAATTCCAGAAATGAAACCAAACCTCCATCAGAAGAGCGCAAGTACATTATATTCGAGAGTAAACTCATGGAACTGTTTGCGTTATGCCCTGAACCAAAATGTGGCGCACTGTGCTCAATCAGCAGATCAACCGAAAAGTGCAGGGGGAGAATGCTGGTAATAACTCAATCATGCACGTTATGCCATTTCACACGCAAGTGGACAAGTCAACCAATATAGGGAACATACCAGCTGGTAATGTTTTGCTCTCAGCTGCAAATTTGTATGCCGGCACCAGCCCAACCAAGATTTTGAGACTTTTAAATCACATGAACATTCAAGGTATCACAAACAATACATCAACGTTTCCCTTACCAGAAAAATTAACCATATTTAAGCAATATGCTTAGCAATAGAATTAGGCATATATGCCTTAAAATATATTGCTTATTAGCAATATCAATATGC
>JXSR01S008025.1:69855-85676 GCA_000969725.1 Ophiothrix spiculata
ATATAATTAAAAATGTAACTATTGAAAAAAATGAAGTTTCTTTTAATATTGAGGGTTTTTTTTAGTTTTTAATCATAAAACAAGTATACGGTATTACAGTTGATTGAACGTTCGGTTGTTTTCATAAATGAGCAGCTCCGTGTGGGAAATGGACTAGAAGTCACCGTCCAAACTCAAATTAAGCCCCGTTCTGCGGCAAAGCGCGTTGTACAAAATTGCATTTTCCGATGTGATACACTCATTTTTTGGGCAAGAAATAAACAACTATTTTAAAGGAGATAGATCCATTGTTCAATTTATGAAGGACACTTTTTGGAAACCACCTCTTGAACCTCACAGCAGTCGATCAAAACCCCAGACCACCACCCCGGTTGGAGATCTTTCAATACTTTTGCAATCCCTGGATGACACAGGATGTCTCCGAAAAAGTGTCTTACATCACTTTGGGGTAATACATGTAAAATATATTTAGATAAAATTATTAACTATCAGAACAATTTCTTGTGAGCATTATAGAGCCAACACAGAACCATTGTCAAACGCTTCAGATTATAATATCAACAAAACAAAGAAAACAAATTCTGATCGTGCAATTCGCACAACAGGACCGATTTTATGGAATACTCTTGAAATAAACCTAAAACAATGTAAATCAGTCAAAAACTTTAGAAAAACTTATAAATCCAACATGATTGCCAATTATGATTTTTGTTGACTTTGATGCACCTTTCCCCTTTATGTGCTTTGTTTGGTTTTTGTATATGTATTGTATCCCTTTTTGTATTTTTTTTTTTTGTGTGTATTTGAAACCTTGTTTTGGGGGGGATTGTCCTTTCGGGCCTTTTTGGCCTTTTGATCATTCCCGCAAATCATTGTCATGTTTTTCTGATTGTGTTAATAGTATATTTATGTATGATATCGTGAATAAAGTGATTTTGATTTGATTTGATTTGACAATAACAAAAAACAAAACAATATTATTCATTTCATGGATGTGGCTTCTTAGTGTGGTTCACTTCCTTTCTGTTTTAAAACGGGCTTCATATATACTTATTTACTTTTGCTGTTGCTGTTGTTTTTGTAATTTATTATAGGTAATCATCATGAAAAAATGCCCAGATTTCCTTGGATTCGACACAATTGTGTGCCCGCGAAAGTTTGATGATCCACTTCAAACAGAATGCTGTCCCGATTCGGAAGGGTGTTGCTATCCTGCCTTGACAAGGTAGATACACAGGAAATGCTAGGAGTAAATTAATTCCGAGTAGAGTAGGTTGATAAAGATTAAGGTATACTCCAAGTTGAGTTTTTGATGCTACTCAATTGGCATAGTTACTCCATAATTAAGATTTAAAATTTGTCAATTGAATGGTTAAAACGAACACATCAAATTTCATTTTACTACTTCTTGGGAGTACATGTTTGGTAAATTTTAGGAATTATGTATGTATTGGATGAACTCTTGCTCTTTGGTGTAGTTTGGATTAATCTTGCAACAGCGTAAGGCCAGAGAGACACGTGCACGACAAGATGGCGAAAAAACAGGATGCGGACTCTGAGCAGTGAGAGCAACGTCTCTCTTCTTATATGGTTGAATTAATCCAAGTTTCAAAGGTAATGCTAGAATAGTTAAATCTAATGGTTTTTAAATAATATTGTCATGAAATGTGTGTAGGAACTACATGTACTTGTGAGCCCAATGTGAACTGTGTTATTCTGAAAGCTTCTGAATGATGCACTGTGCATTCGAGCAAGAAGTTATGATTCAAGGCATCATTGCATGGTAAGCGATGATGTTACCATTTTGCGCTCAATCATGTTGATTGCATGAGTTCCGTCTTGCGATATCAGGACATACTACAATCATGTTGGGACACTTTGACGGCAATGTTTAAATTTGAGGCCCCTCTCCCCCACTTCAATGTTGAATGACACTATATTATTAGATTTGCTGTAACATCTCTCAACATTGTTTGGTGGGGTGGAGGGGAGGATGCAGGCTTAAAGAAGGTTGCAAACTACAACTTGACGATTGTTCAAAAACTAACATGTAAAAATAACAGTACTTATGCAAATTATAACTGTCAAATATACGCAAGTGTCCCAACTCATTTTTTCAAAGATTGTAGATCATATTATACTCCAGGAGGCCAGTCAAGTATAATGTTGTAGGCATAGCGTGGCCAAGAAAAAGATGAATTAGGGTTGTATTTGAGGATTGAAGGATGAATTGGGTTTAGGGGTCACTTCAAAAATCAACTGGATGTTGACCGTTCTGGGCGGTTGCTATTGTTATGAACAATAGAAACCACCGCCGGTTGAGTTATGAAGCGACCCCTTAAGGTATCATAACAACACCCATTTTCAAGAAATAAGGTCCTTTTTCAAAATCTAACGTGAAAATGGTATCGGTGAAATCACCATTTATCGTGAATTGAAGGAAACAATAAATGAATGAATTATAAGGAAAATGAAGAGGGACACTTTAAAAGTAAATTATTTGGTTTCAAAATAAAAAATAAGTGTCTCATTTTCCAGAACATGAAAATGCTTAGAACTTTCAAATTACAGGAGCTATAGTAACACATTTTGTGTCAGATGAAAGATATTATTGTGCTCTTTAATTTGAGCCATTACACTATTAGATTGAGTATGTTAATCATGAATTATTGTAATTAAGTCATGACAACCAGAAAATTATTACTTATAGAGCAACGGAAAGGGTGTTGTGGTGATACTAATCATTACTCAGTATAATAAAGCCCAGTTTAATCATATAATCATAATTATATTATATAAAGGCTGTCAAATCTGACTATAAACTCAGAATTTTAATGTATATTAAATCACCAAAACAATACATCAGATATAAATATAAATTGTTTTTTATACATAGGCCTAATACGCCTATAATACCACATCATTGAATCATCAAACAAGCCACAAGAAAAACAGTATGCACGGTTCAGTTTCATTTTGTCACGTATACTTACTACAAAAGTAAAGGGATTTTTCTCTGTATTTAAACATTTTAATCTTTCATTTTTTTGCACTTTGAACATAAGAATATAACTTAAGGACTTGACGTAACTTTGCGGAGGTAACTTACCCTTCAACTCGCCACTCGTACTTGATATAACTTCCTGGGGGTAACTTGTTTGTTCAACTCGCCATGGAACTTAACGTAACCGCCCCTGTGACTTGACGTAACTTTGTGGGCGATAACCAATTGAAGACTGTAGTGCAAGAAGTACTTAACTGACATAATACTAGTTTTAATATATGAGCATTTAAAGTTCTGACTTTCTTATAACTTCTAAATGCAAAATAGTATTGGGGCAATTTCACGGTAACGGAAGGACAGTCGTACACAATTTTCAACTTTTAAACACCTGTATTACAAAGACATATTTTAATTGAGTCACTTTGATACATTCAATAGATAGTTGAAGCCAATCCATTATAATCCATGAAAAATAAATTAACTTTCTTTCACGATTTATTCATATTAATGAGGTCGGTAACGGAAGGACAGCAAATCGGACATGGCTTTTTTCATCCCATCAGTTTCTTCCAAAACTCTGTGAGTTTCATGAATGAATATTTTTCTATGTACACTTAATTGAATCCCTGGTGTCTAAGCAACATTTTGACACTAAGATTTCTTTCCATGTTTTCAGAACAAAGCCTAATTTAATTATAGATTCGGTAACGGAAGGACGGTAACGGAAGAACTAATGGAATTTGCCTATATATTAAGCTACTAAATAGGTTTGTTTAACGTAGACAAAATTGCAACACGAGATTTTTGGCTGAAATTAACTGTTGATTACATATTCAAAATGTAAGCTTTTCAAAGTTGTTGCTCTACAATCATGGTCGGCAATCAAAAAATTGTATTTATCTTAAAGTAAGTCATTCAAACGACCTAAAACTATATATACAGCTTGTCCCAATATTAACGCAACGAGCAAATAAAACATATTTGAAAATAGTTGCCAAAAGATTATATCATAGTAATATATGTTTTTAAAAAGTGGAGTAATTACTCTACAACATGCTTTTTGCCCCGCTTTATTTTACCACTCCAGTCCAAAGATATGAAGAATTTAAGAAAGCCCTTTAAATCTACTTTGGTCCGATTTGTAAGTTTGGACTTCTAGCTAAAGAAATGCAAACTTGAAATGAAGAGAATTCTGCAAGCAACTGGAGCACAATCAATCCAAACCATTCTTACACGACCCGTACCTAACATTAAGTGATATTCTAAGTTCTTTTTTTAACTTAAATGGGTCAAAATTTTAAATAGGTCAAAACTAAACCAGACGCCACAACCTGCTTAATATCAGCAGATCATTATTAAATTAAGTCCTTATGGGTAAAAGGGATTCTTCTCCTATTCATGTGATGTTTTTATTGGGACACCCTGTATTTTAAATATTAAGGTACAAAAAAGTATATATATTTGTAATCTACACAACGTAACGAGTAATTTGTAATGTTACTCGACCTGTTTTGAGCATTTTGAACAATTTGACCAAAATTCACTCAAGCGTGACGACCCCAGGGTAAACCACCCCAAAATTTGTTAAAATTTTTTCTGTCCTTCAGTGCACTTGAAACTACCAATAACTCAATTTCGTCAAAATGGCACATAAGTACTTCTTGAACTACACTTTTTAATTTAAATCGTTTTTTTATAACTCTCCTTTTTTTAACTCACCAGTTACCAAACCCTTGTAGGGCATGTTTGCATAGAGTACACGGGAGCAGTCAAGTATAGTGTTGCAGGCATAGGTCACCCTATTTTTTTACAGTTTGTCAAAACACCCTCCGAAGGGTGATTTTTTCTTATGCCAAAATATACCCTTTTTCCCAAAATCACACCATAAATGGGGATTTTAACCGATACCTTTTTCACATTAGAGTTTGAAAAAGTACCACATTTCTTGAACATGGCTGTTTTTGATACCCTAAACCTAATTCACCCATCACCCAATCCTCAAAACAATCATAATTCATCTTTTTCTGGGTGACGCCATGCCTGCAACATTATACTTGACTGGCCTCCTGGGATACAATATTATAGTATGACTGCAAAAATAGTACAGGGTGCACACCGGTAAAAAGCTGGCCTATTCTTTTACATGTTAAACAAAAGTCAAATATGGTCATTTCTTGGCCAAATTAGTAAATCTCTTGTTCCCATCTTGTTTTTCTTCAAGATAATGAGCGAACCTGGCATTTAAGGTGAATTTTGATATGGGTTTATCGGCTTGATTTCGAGAAAGCCCATTTCAAAGTGGCGTCTGCTACTTTAGCCAAAATTGCACAGTATTTCTAGTTTGCGTGTGTGGAGGATAGCAAAGAAAAAAAGGTCAAAAGCCAGCCAAACCATGGAAGATGGGCATTGTATATGGTCAGATGCTGGGGAAAGATTTAGAACAAAATATCTAGTTAAAAAACAATGACCAATCTAGGGTCTAATTAAATTTTCCCACTCGTTTTTAGGAACTTCGTGTAGACCATAGGCACATTTCTTCTTAATGATAATATATTTATTTAAAAAGAAAACATTAGATTTAACTATTCTAGCATTACCTTTGAAACTGGGATCAATTTGACCATACCCCAAGAAGATAGAAGTTGCTTTCACTTTTCACAATCCGCATCCAGTTTTTTCGCCGTTTTGTCGTGCACGTGTCTCTCTGGCTCTACGCTGTTGGAAGAATATTAATCTAAACTACACCAAAGAGCAAGAATTCATCCAATACATGCGTAATTCATAAAATATACCCACAATTTACTCCCAAAAAGTAGTAAAATAAAATTTGACGTGTTCGTTTTAACAATTCAATTCAACTGTGCCAGCTGACTAACATCAAAATCGATTTTTACTCTACTTCGAGTATAGGTTTATCTTTTTTCCTGCTCATCTTACTCTACTCGGCATTAATTTACTCCTAGTATTTACTGTGTAAGGCTATATATGTGTTTAAGAAAAAGGTTTATTGTTTATAATTAAGGCTAGCTGAATTTGGTAACAGCTTTTAGGTTACCAAAAGCAGCCCTTTTATTACAAGCATTTCGTTACTAAAAATGAGAGCGCATGATATATTTGTCTTTCTAGTTACGGGTATGACAGGTGTAACATAAGGTTGATTTCGAGTGAATTGAGAGTGAAAAATCGGGATAAAAATCCTTTTGCGTCATGTTGTTATTTTTAATGCTCATCTCACTATGAACATGTTTAGCTTTCAAAAGACGTAAACAAATCGCCTATGGTATGGTATATGTTTCTTAAGTATCCTTATTGTACTGTCAAGTAGTAGATAAGAAGTTTTTACAGTGTATACACGTATATAATAACGGAAACACATTTATCTTGTTTTCGTTAGGTTATATAGGCCTATGATTGCAGCGAGGTCATATTTTCGAGAGTAAAACGGACAAATGTTAACGTCGACGATCGTTAATTCGCATAAAAAGGCTTCATTTTTTTTCATTCAAAAACTGAAATAGGGAATACTTTTCAATTCACAAGAACGAGCATGTGTTTTTGAAAGTACAAAGAGCTCACGCACTGGGGAAGAATATTTCTTGACTGTCCGTTTATAGTATCAACCGCTTCATTTGCAGACAATATCGTCGGTAACATCACATACTGTTCTATATGACGAAGGCGCATTTCGCCTTTGCACTTAAGTTATCTTCTGATACTAATGTTTTTTAAAAGAAAAGACTTCAAAGTTTTCATTATGTTTAGTTTCAAGTAAAAACACTACTTATAATATTATTTAATGTAGCTTTGAACTTATAGAATCTCTATGTGAACACGCTTTTTTTTACATTTAGCGATCTTTTAGTACAGTAATTGAATACGTCAAATTGACCTATATCCTATAGATCTGTATGCGAAAATTTTACTAATCGCAAAGTTGAAATAGCGCACCATATAGATTTGTATGTGACGCGTTGTTTACGCTATGCTTAAGGCTACAGTCCCTAATTATCTCGCTCGGCTAAACGTCATTTTTATTGCAAGTTCTTTACCTATTTTAAGTAGGTAAACACTTGCAGTAAAATGAATATCACAATTTTCTACTAGTGATTTCATGTCCATTGTCAAGGTCAAAATGACGTTAATAGAATACTTCGAAAAGTTGACGCCTTTGTCGCCGAAACCTCATAAATTTCATAATGTTCAAACAATTTAATTGTTTTCAAATTTTAACAGATTGTACGCTTGATAATTTTTATTGAATTACAAATAATATTTTATAAATATGTAGTGTTGCTTTTGAATGATAATGTAACAAAACAAATGTCTTGCCTGAAACACCGGATGTGAATTACGACTCTGAAATTGCCCTGTTTGAGCTGTGAATTGCCTGTTTTCAGTGCCTACATTATCTACATTTTCCCTGATATAAATACGCATTCGCATAATTAACTTACAAACTGAGCATTCCATTGAGGCAAAAATTGCAATTTTCATGTGAACAAAAGAAAAATACGGCATCCTAGTCCTTATGTTTTAGATTTTAGTTCACGATCTCAACGCTGCCTGGGTAGCTCAGCGGTAGATCCCTCGCTTCGTAATGCATGAACAACCCCTGCCACAATACATGGTTCGAGTTCCCACAAATGCAGTGGAAACTATTTATCTTTTCATGATTAGAAAATAGTGAGAATTCACAGATGGAGGTCGTTTACCCTTAAGTACGTGATTTGGCATATGTATTTGAAACGCTAAATATGCGAAATCAACAAATATATACCAATATCAATGTGAACTCAGTTTCTAGGCAATGTTGATGTCTGTAACTTGGTAAATTTGAAAAACAAGATAAAATATTACTACACTCACATTTTCTCAAAAAAGTTAAAAAAAATATCATATAGAACAGTATGTGATGTGACCGACGATATGCATATTTTAGTATATAAATATTATCTGATTATTTTATGGAACAAAATGAGGTGTCACCGCTTAGTCCAAACCCATTTAGTCCAATGATCTGTTAGTCCAATTGCTTATTTGTCCACAACCCAGAAAGTCCATAACCATTAGTCAAGTTAGTTGTTAGTCCAATAGCCTTGTGGTCCCAAACCCATGTAGGTCTGGGTCGATTTTGGTCCAATAATATTTGAACAACCATTTAGTCCAATATCATTTATCCCAATTAACACTTGGTCTTATACTATTTTAATTACCATCTGGTTCAATTATTGGGATGTTTTCAAATGTTGTGTAGTTAAATGCCATTAGTTTTATGGTGTACTGTAAGATACAAGGTGTCCCATAAAATGGTTACATGTAGAAAAATAACCGTGTGCAAAAACTAAAGTTAAGTGAAGTAAATAAATCTATAACTGAAACTTACTTTGCAACAAGTTTGCGACGTTGCGACCATTACCAATGGTCTTCAACAGGCATCTGATTCTTGGAATTGGTCACGTGACAGACGGCTAGTGACATCACGAAGTGATCGGTCCCACACGTGAGATAGACTGTAGCGTAAGTAAGTTCCAGTTATAAGTTCCAGTTATAGATTTATTTACTTCACTTATTTACTTCTACTGGATGATTGAGAACATACATCTTCAAAAACTACAGTTAATGACGAAACGAAACTTTACACAAATTATATCACAACCCTCTTCTAGATACTAAATATCTAGAATTTTGATATCTCAGCATTACCAGTTTTTTAAAGGTAGATACATAATGTCATAAACGCTTTATTCAAAATTCAACAAAATAATAAGTATACACGTTTTGTGATTATTTAATGTACAGTCTCTTTTCTAACAAATCGTGTAGAACCAGACTTTATGTTAAACCAAATTCACAATTTTCAATGAATAATACTTTAACTCTCTTTCAGTTTTTCTATTTTCCCTACTGTATTCCATGCATTCCAGAAAAAACTGTTTATATTGAACCCGGTCAACATGGTCAATGTGGCGCGAAAGTTGAAGAAAACGCAATAAGCATATTCACATTTTCATGGGTAACATTAATTCGTTAAACTGCAAACCTGTGCAAATTTTGATTTCGACATAATTTTCGGACCTGAAGTATTTTATGACGTCATAATTACGTAACAGCTTGTCGGTTTTCATCATTTTGGAAAGATGAGACCCTACCCTATACGATGCTACGATATAAGGCAACCTAAGCTTGTCACTTTTAAATGGCTCCAGCTCCTAGCATAGACATTCTTTTCACAAGTTTGTTATTGATAATAGGGCCCACTGGTGGGACCAATATATATAGGTGTTTGAAAATAAATCGAATTGCCAAAATCCTGAATAACCCTGAAGTCCATGTAACGTTCGGTAACGTCTGTGATATCGCACGGATATTGTTTTTTGCTCTAAATGAATTAAAAGTAAAACTTATCTTATATGTTAGCGAATTTTGTATTGCGCTTTTCACAGATGATGGGTGACATATTTACAATTAATTTCATAGAGTTGTAGGAAATTCTAACGTCAGGATTTCTCTTAATGCATTGTTGGTTTGGTAACGTTTGTGACATTTTGGTGTAATTTTTTTGAGGTAAAACTTGTGTTCATTCATGCACGGATAGAAAAACTTCACAATTTCTGTTTGGGAAATACTTTTCACGTACCAAGTATTAAACGTATGAGTGAAGTACCTGCTTATATGGTTAAAAAAAACTGATTTTTTGCTTTTGCTTGAAGCCAAAAAAGTTTCATTTTCCGGTGAAAGAGCCTGTGATATTAAAAGTTTTTAAACATGTAACAGAGGTATGTATCATAAAATATGCAAAGTTTGAAAACTCCAACCACTATCGTTTTTGCAAACGATTATTTTTCTACATATTACCATTTTTTGGACACCTGGTACATTTTAATGCTGATTTTCGCGTAACATTAACAGTATGCTGATTGTAATTTTACATTTTGACATAGTCTCTGTGACCTCTTGTTAAGAAATCTGGTCTCGGAAACACTAACTAAAATACGCTCTCTCGAAATATTACAGTTTCAGCTATCAATAAACATACACTATTATTTGGTTGCTTAAATCCGAGTTGTGTAAGATTAGTTGTTAAAACTGTTCGTGATTTTTAAGCAACTCTGTGTAATCATTTACGAGTTGTGTAAAATGTTGGTTGTTTTAGTCAGAATTACCGCCGCCAAATTTAAAGTTTACACAACGGATGTGTAAAAAGTCAAAGTCACCGTTATCGACAAGTTCTTTTGCACTTTGGTGTAATCAGTGTTGGGTCGATCGTTATAAGAGGGGGGGGGGGTAGCATATTTGATAAATAATTACATAAACTGTTCCGCTACAAAGTATATAACAAATTAGCGTGTTTACATTTAATAATCTTACTCTTTTCTTTTTTCATATATTCAAACAGTGGAGATGTTGACATAGTCAATAATGCGTTTATGACGATGACTGTGTTGATTCTGTTATTCGCAATATTTTTCCTTTGCTGCGATTCAAGTTCATCAAACAATTTAGAAGATGAAGAGTATCTGATTCATCAAGAAACTAAACCAATAATGATACATACAGTTATCCGTAGCGACGAATGCTGTAGAACACTGCGCATGCTTGATACCAACACGGAAAGACAAACGTCGTCTTATGGTACTTGTCGAGATGGATGCTACCAACCAAATGTAAATACACCCGCATCGTCTGCAAACCAAGAGCCGCCACCCCCGTATGTTGTGGATTTACCACCAAGTAATGATGCCATTACGATGCACACCTATGGGGATCGTTACCCACGTACATCATCTCAAAGACCACCTCCGTTTTCTCCATGAAACAAACTAAAAATATGCATTTAAGAAATGTAGTCACATATAATGTATAACAAGTAACAAACACAATTTGAGTAAATTTTGTTCAAATATAAAGGCAATATAGCTTTATGATAGTGTTGTAAAAGCAAAGCAAGTTTTGAACTTTTGATATGATAAATATATGTGACCCGTCATATCGAAAGGTACCTTAAGGTCGGCAAAATCAAAATTGATTTTTTGGTCACATCTGAAAGCTGAGATTTTAAGCTCTAAAATGACACCTTGATTTTGGTTATTGGATGTTCGGTTGCGAAGTTACATCCAAATTTGTAAAAGACATCGGGCTTATTCGGAAAACTATAGTTCTGAGAAAATCGAGTTTAAAGTTTTTGTACTTAGTAAATCTTGAATGGAGAGAGGATTTTTATCTTGGTTTTTAATACATTTTTCTTATGTTTTGGATGTTGTAACCTGATTGATATGATAGAATACACTTCAATGATAACCTTTCTGATGAAATTAGAAATTCGACCTTGGACGTGATTTTTGACAATTCTTAGCTTCAATGGCCCGTATCTCGTAATGTACTATGCCGGTATTAAGGTACCTTTCGAAATGACGATCCAAATATTGTACTTGATACCCGGGACTTGATAAGATATTTGTGATGGCTCACCCCGAATGGGTGACTTTGCAGATGATATCAATTTTGATTTTATCATTTCATCTGTTAAAACATTTTCCAAGCTTTAAAATGACATCTTACTTGTTGAAATTGATCAAACTATCAAATTTTACAACAGAAAATCTGCTGGAAATCCTTATTATTTTCTTTGTTTTTTGCTGCCCATTTTTATCAGTTTCTCGAAAAGAGTTCTGTCGCAAAGTCCCCCTTATCGGGATGAGTCATTTAATCATACTGTCTTTACATTTAAGTTCGTATTCTCCTGGAACAAGTCGAGAACAATTCTAGTACAACATTCCTGAGATGCACATTTGGAACACAATTATAGTACAGTTTTAGTACAAATATAGTACAAATTTATGTACTATATGTACTCAAATTGTACTTAAATGTGCATTTTAGGAATGTTGTACTATTTTTGTACTCTATTTTACTAGGGTTCCTGAGACTGATCATCAGATGGTTATTTTACAGATATATATTAATATTTAGTTTGCAATATGTGACACGGCACATTGCAAGGCAGATCTCTGGTCCAAAAGTAACTGATTTTTAGTATATGAAGAGCTTGTTTCCAAAACCTCTTACATCCATTTTTGTTAAACTGGGAAAACAAGGAAAGTTTATTATGACATTTGTACGTTGTAATTTTGAATCAAGTTTGCATGCAAATTAAGTATAATGATGTACTTGTTTACAATATTATGTTTACAGAAATCAGACTACAGGGTGTGCCAATAAAAACGCAAGATTTGAAAACAAAAATATTTAAAATATAAGCAGGCTATTTTTCTCATCAAAACATTAATGATATAAAAATAGAGCTTCTCCCCTTCATTATGCCCTTTGTTTTATCCAATTCAGATATTCCTGTTCGGAGATACAGCATTTTCAAAATGGAGCACAAATTTCAATCTGGTCCGATTTGTGGTCATCGGATGAAGTATGTTAACCTAGGATGATATGCATCAAAGACATTAGCCCCTATAAATTTAAACCCGCTGAACTAATTATTTGTGGCTCAAAGATATTATTGGTCAATTATTTTCATTGAAAACAAAACAGATGATCGATTTATAGAAAGAATTATATAAGCAATTATTTAGCAATTATGAAATTTAGTTTTAGCAGTCTCAGCTTTGCTGGTTTTAATTGAGGTACTTCAGTCAGTGTCAGCTATAAAATAAAACAAGGGCTTTCGTATTAAACTTTTATTATAAAAATGAATAAATAAAATGCCAGACTCAGAAGCAGTAGCTGCAATTGTAATTTTTTGGGAAAATTACATTGCGTATCATGATACATTTTACAATAAAGGTCCACATCATGCGGAAACGAACTTTCATTCCGGTTTGGGGAATCTTTGAACGTAAAATTTTGGATAGAAAACAATTAAATCGTTATTTCTGGCAATTGTAAAAGTTATTCTGACATCCTTTTTGGCTTGATTTGATACTTTCAATGCGCTTTTGATATAACACTAAACAAAAAATGCAAGTAAGCGATAGAAGTTTACATCTGGAGATGAAGTAACTTGTCATTTAATGTTTTGATTGCCACCTACTTTTGATTATTGATCATGGAATTGAGATCAAGAAATCGGACCAACCCAATTTTTAAGGGCTTCACAGAATTTGTAATAACTTCAGAATTAAACGCTCAAATTTTATGAAACAAAATGCTATTGTTTTTATTACATGTATCCTAATTCTCTCAGAAAAAAAACACAAAAAATCTTGCGTTTTTATTGGCACACCCTGTAATCACAATTATTTTTTAAACTAATTACAATATTTCAAAAAACTCACTAATTAATCAATGGTCAACAAACAAAATAAATCAATTTCAGAAATTAAGATCATATTTTCAGTGTAAAATGATGTAATTTATTAACTTAAACATTCACATCGATGTAGTAACACCTTTAAAGCCCAAAACCCACCCTTTCCACTGCCCACCCACCCCATCCCCACCATTTAAAGGTATGCTCAGCTAAAACCGGCCAGAAAGTGCACAAAATGCAATAGCAACAGAGTGGTTCACGCAAATTGCGGCATGTTCACAGGCTTATGATAGGTTGTAAATAACTTGGCAAAGGATTCTATGTCATATCCCTCCCCCTCCCTCTCCTCCTCCGTTACCCCCTCCCCCACACCCAATTACATACGGTTTCCTTTCCTTACTTGATTATAAAACAATGTAATTTAACGGTTTCCGCATAATTTGTAAGTTTTCCTTCGTACATTTCGCTTATACATCTTGCTGATATACGAACCCTCCCCATCCCCCACCCCGTTTTCACCCCACCCCAATCAAACGATTCATTAGTTATGCGACCAGGGTATATTACTGCTATTTCCTCGATGACGAAATGCGGTGTGCCAAGATCAGGGGGTAATAATTGACCAGTGTATTGCGGGATACATTATAAAAGTACAATGCATGCTGTCAAGTATGTAGTTACATGAATGTCTAATTCAAATGTTGCGGGAAATGATAATTGTGGTTCCCCCAAACGATTCATTAGTTATGGTCCAATAACAACAACAGGCGTGGACATAAGAGGTTTTGTCACAAAACTATTTTGGATGTAAGAGGAAACAAAGTCAATTTTTGATTGACATTTTCAACAGATTATAGGCGGTTTTGCAACAAATCGTTATCATTGCTTGGAAGGAACGGTCAAGCACTATATGTTTCAGGTTCAAACTCAAATTCCTTACAAATGGACGTAAGAGGTTTTGGAATCGGGCTCTTCATATATAGACAACTTTAATATTTTTGTTAAATAAGGTACAAAATGTATGTCAATCATAATTGGTCCAAATGTTAGAGTCAAAAAAAAAATAACAACAAATATCAGGTTATGACAATTCGTCATGTGAGTGCAAGAAAATCGTATCTGTAATGGCTGCCTTAAGTTATATTTATTTAACACCTAGTCACTAGAATGTGAAAAAATCCCTCAAAAAATACTTGCCATGTGTCAGTGGCTCTTGAAATGGTTCTTCAGGTGACCATTTCATGAGCCACTGACCAAAAAACGGAGATTATACAATGTGCAATCTAAATTAATGACAAATGGCAGCTATTCCAGATACGACTTTCTTGCACTCACATGGCGAATTAAAACTTCCAGTAAAACACGATTGAAATTTTGAATGTTCAAGTTTACAAAATGACGACTAATAGTGTAGCGGCGGGCGCCACGTCACCTTTATTTGGCTATTATTTTTAATTGATTTTATAGACTAATACATTATCTTCAAAATCATACCAAAATTATAACATTTCATACAATTTTTCCTTGGCGGGTCAGATGAAACATTAACTAAATTGAGTTCTTAAAATCCTTTGTTTTCAGTTTTCTTCCGTGGTTTCGGTATACAGACTTATTATTGGTTGATATATTTAATTAGAATCCTTTTTTTCGACTCTTTTGGTAGAAATTGTATCCTAAACTACCCAATTGTTGCACCAGAAGTAACAAATTCAAGGAATATGAGAGTATCAGGAATCAGGATGATCCGTACTTTTATTTAAAATGCTGACCTATTTAAGTTAAAAATGAACTTCAAATAACACGTAATGTTAAGTACAGGTCAGGTAAGATTGGTTTGGATTGATTGTGCTTTAATTGGTTGGAATTATCTTTATTTTAAGTTTGCATTTCTTTAGCTTGAAGTCTAAACTTACAAATCGGACCAAAGTAGATTTAAAGGGCTTTCTTAAATTCTTCATATCTTTGGACTGGTGTATTAAAATGAAACAGGACAAAAAGCATGCTGTAGAGAAATTACTCTCTTTTTGGAAAATATTTATTACTATGATTTAATCTTTAAGCAACTAGTTTTATTTATTTTTTTATTTGCCCGTTGCATTAATATTGAGACAAGCTGTAACACGATTGAAATTTTGAATGTTCAAGTTTACAAAGTGACGACAAATAGTGTAGCGGCGGGCGCCACGTCACCTGCTCAGCCTATTGTGTTATTATATTTATTACACAGAAATCGGTGGTCCGGAAAATTTTGATATTGATTTTTTTGAACATGATTTCTAATAGAATAATATCTGAAGATTCTGGATTTCATGTTTGCAAAGTTTTTCATTGAATGGTTTTGAAATTATGGGTTAATTACCATGACATTTGCATAACTTTCAACAAAAAACGGTAAAAACTTAAGGTAGCTAGAGTTACCAAAAACGGTAAAAACTTAAGGTAGCTAGAGTTATTCCAGTTCATAAAAAAGAGAGCAAAAGTCTATTCACTAATTACAGGCCAATCTCAGTTCTTCCTGGATTTTCCAAAATCCTTGAAAGGTTGGTATTTAATAGG
>JXSR01S008027.1:9732-19839 GCA_000969725.1 Ophiothrix spiculata
AACAAAATTATTTTTGATAAAATTGTTTCTCTTTGGATATGTATTAACTTATCGCCAAGAGCTTCATTTGATCTTTTATCTGGTAAATCCATCTGAAGTACAAATTTAGGATTTAGAAAACACTGGATAGTCACACCACCATCACATATAGATTTATTGCAAATCAATTCGCTGTCAATTTGAGCCATTTCAGTGTTAATTTTTGTAGTTTTTTGGATTTTACTACACTTTAAAACTTTATTTAAAGCATTTCCATAAGTTTTTAATTCTAAGTGGAATCTAGGCTAGTCCCTTTAAACTGGGTTTTAACATTTGGCATCAGTGAAATCACAGAATTAGGCCAGACAGCTTGGGTCAGCTATTGCATAGGTCACAATGGGGGAATCCTGGTATTGGCAAGTCACGCATGTACACATGTGATGGAGTTATGCCATTGATTACGCATAATCTATATAAGGCACAATATGGGACTTGTTTAAAACAGATTTTGTGTCCGATTAGTTCTTAGAGATCAGTATTTTGTACAGTGTAAGGTGGTTTCCAGCTACTTAGATATCGCAATTTTTTGTGGTTCCTGGTGTTTTTTTTCATGCAGGCAAATTCACAGAGAAATTTAATTAAGTAAGGGAAAAAACCTTTCTTTCACTGTTGATTTCGTGAATGTAATGAAATATTTTTGAATGATTTTGGGGCACTTCTTTGATCAAAATCAAGCAATAACTCATTAAAATGTAAAATTCATGTTTGAAACACTAAATCATCATTTGACAATTAAATTTGACAAATTTGACAAAATAAAATATCTTGTAAAGTGAGAAATTTCTTTTTCGTTTTAAACCAGCGCCATTATGTATGCCTCTGTGTCGAAGTTCCAAATCAAAAGTTGATCGTGAGGTCAAACTCCTTGTTTGTGAAACCCCTAATTTCCAGCGATATGCGAAACATCTCAGAGTTTCAACGACCATGTGAGTGTATACAGAGTTTTGAGGGATCAATTTTCTTCACAGGAGTGATGAAACACAGTGTGGCAATTTACACTACATCAAAAAGGGCTCAACTCCCCTATTGTCTGACAATCATTTAGATGTATTATATGTTTCGAAAAAAAAAAAACCTTTTGGATATTACAGTTATTTTTAGGTTTTGGTTGAAAACAAGTTCCGTCAAAATAAACTATGAACGCATGATTAGATGACTCCTGTAGTAAGAAGTATAAATTAGAGGACTTATTGCGGAAGGGCTAAATGGGGACATGAAACAAAAGTGACGGAAATCAATTTTTGACCATTTTTTCTGGGACACTGTATAAGGCACTGTACTTTTTGCTGGCCATTTGACTGTTCTATATTTCATTTATCATCTGTGACTGAAACTATTCTTGTAATGTGGTATAATATCAGTAACCGGTCAATTTTATTGACTGATTGATTAAGCTAAATTTATAATCAATAGCAATGATATTAATCGAATCAGATATATATTTATTATTGACCAATAGCTGAAAAGGCTACAGCGTCTCAGGTCATTGTGAGGAAAATAAACCCGAAAAGGTGTATTCTCAAAGTAATAATGCGAACCTTATTTTATTAAATGACAGTAATGCCGGGCTTATTAAAATATCAGAACAAACTGTGATATTACATATTTGAGAATTTGTTGCATATAGGATACTTTGTATACAGCCCAATTTATTTAATTAGCATTCATTCACTTTCAAACAAAACAGAACTATCCTTTGACTTTTTTGTATCAATTAATTCTGCCTCATCTCATGTGCAAACAATATTCATACGCAAGGACGAAGTCGTCAATTTATTGATGATGAACCAGCTTGCATCTAATGATCATGATGAGATTTTGTGGTTGTGTTCAGAGGTAATAGGTCACTAAATAAGCAGTTTCATCTTAGCAGTCATGTTAGCTCAAATGGTAAGGCCCTTGCTCGCGGTGCCAAAAGTTGAGTGTGCTTGAAATTCTCTTGGACAAGGAACTAACTGCTAATTGTCTTGTGGAATCCCGTACAAAACTCGGGGAGCTGATCCAGGCAGCGATGGTGCGTATGTGGGCTGATCAAGGTTCAGCGCCCCTAGAGGTTGCCTCAGAACTTGAAATGATGCTTGGTGTGGAATGGAGCTTACTTGGGCCACAGTGATCAGCGAACACCTGTAAAGTGTGTGTGTACGGGGCACCATAGTGTGGTGGTTAGCGATCTTGCCTCACATGCATTGGGCCCGGGTTCGATTCCCGGTGTGGGCACTTGCTGGAATGGAATCTCGGCTTAGACGTTTATCTGACTTAGTGGTAGCATGGGGCAGATATTCTAGATCTACTCCGCTCCTTACATGAAGTATTTAGAGTTGGGTAAATATTTCATTGATCAAGAGATCGTCGTCCTTCGGAGAGGACCATTTGCAGAAGAGTCATACCTGTATTCTACCCCTGACTGTTCCCAACCCCGTTTCGGTCAATTTCTGGACTTCAAAATCCGCCTGTGCATTATATCCTCAAGCATATGAGGTTGCACAATATTAGAAGAAAGAAAGAAAGAGGACACATGGAATTACAAATCTGGGAGGCATAGTGCACTTTAAATCCCCAGTATATATTTTTTTAATTAAAAATAATCTGAAAAAGACATGGTAAAATGACCCAAGTCTCCAAAAATTAAGAAAATGTTGCAGTCAATACTGAAATATCCATAAAAAGCAACATTTTTAAAACTGAATAGAGTATTTTTAGTGACGTCAGTTTGCTATCTTTGGTAGATAACAAAGATGGGACCATTGCTTGCACCAACCTAATCTGGCCCTTTAATTATTTCGCGCTCTCAGTATTGTTCAATTTAGTGTATACATTTTACCATGTCTGGTACTCTCTGAATCAAACTTAAGTCCCAATGCGCTGCACGCGCTGCCCGGGAACATTACTTGGTTCGTGGGAGGGATGATTTGGGGAACGATACTAGTTCTACCCTTATCTCATTTTATGGCTCTCACATGCATAACACACAACCTCATGAAAATAAACTTTATGATGGTATTGCGATTCTTTAGGGTGTACACCACCTTATGCCCTCATCAACACCTGTTTCCTAAAACCCCGGGGGGGGGGGGCAGGTTTACTTACATTGACAAGGTATACATATATGCGCCTGCCTTTTGGGGTGAATTTTTCCTAGATTTTGTATAGCGATCAGGTGATTTTCATCTCAAATGAAAGCACCCAATTATCATAAATTTGGTGCTTTTGGGGAAAATTTGCAAAAAAACCCACCCAATTTGAGTAAAATTGGGTGCTTTTTCATCAAAATTGGTATATTGATGGTTGGGTTTTTGAGCCAAATATAGGTCTATAGAGATGGTCAGTTTTTCAAATTCTGGCAGGCACATACCCGTACAAATTTTTTTAAAAGACCCCTCCCCAGGCCCAAAAATCATTGTTTGAAGATCCATCATCCTGTTTTCTTTTATACAGAATAACAAAGACTACACATCAATAATGGGAGAGTTTTGCAAAGAAAATCAAATCCAAAGTCCAAGCCAATAAGTCATCTTTTGTCCTAGATACTATGATATACCTTGATGTGTAGAAACAATGACATAGATGAGTTCTACATCCTGTTTTTTCTTTATATTAAAGTACAAACTTGACCATCAAATCAATCATAAGGCGATGAAAAAGACCCTGTTTAATGGGCGGACGGACCTTTCAAGTAGGGTTGGCTGACGTTGGTCGGGCAAATTGTTTTCTAGAAATTTTTTTTGCCTAAAATAACCCCAAAATAAAAAAAAAAGGAAAAATAAAAACCAGAAAAATGTTGCTCAAAAACGACCAATGTTACACGAGGGTTGGCTGACGTTGGCCGGGCAAATTAAAATAAAATAACCCCAAAATAAAAAAAAAAGGAAAAATAAAAACCAGAAAAATGTTGCTCAAAAACAACCAATGTTACATGATTTTGGTAAAAAAAGTTTCCTAACAATTGTTTGAAGATCCATCGTCCTGTTTTCTTTTATACTGAATTACAAAGACTACACATCAATAATGAGTTCTTGCAAAGAAAATCAAATCCAAGGTCCAAGCCAATAAGTCATCTTTTGTACTGGAAACTGTGATGTGATATACCTTGATGTGTAGAAACAATGACATAGATGAGTTCTACATCCTGTTTTTTCTTTATATTAAAGTACAAACTTGACCAACAAATCAATCATAAGTTCATTACTTTTGCAAAAAATCATACATCATGGATTTAGGCTAACAGATGACATGTTTCTTAATAGGATTAATTGATGTTTAGAGTCAAATAACCATGTGTTGATGAGTTTTGAAGAGAACTGCTTCCTGCATCTTTTAATCAACTTAGATGTTTACAGATAGATTAAAGCAATACTATAAAGTGTTAAAAATGAAGCGCCCCCAGTCACCTATGACATTTGATTTTTTTTAGCTTATTAGGTTTGTTGGTAGATATTAATACCCTCCAAATGATTTGGTTTAAATATGCTTACTTTTTCGGTCATGGCCATTTGTTGAATTAAATTTGGGATCATGAATTTAATTACACATGTATTAGTATAGGAAAGCATGCATATGCTTTTTATCCATATTTTGTTGGCAAAACAATATTTTGATCAATTACACTTGCAAATGCTTTTAGATAGTCGCATTCCTTCATTTTATGCTGTTTTTACTGTAAAACATTATTGATCAAAATTGTTCAGTATTCCGTTAATTAGGCCTAATTGTTTAATGGTCAATAGTTCAGTTGCAATTCAGCGTTTATGGATACAATGGTCGGAAAAAAGCCTTATTTTTAAATTCTTCATGCTGTACTTATTATTGCACTAGTATTTTTCATCCAAATGGAAAAACTTTCAAATGTCTATATTACATAGATATGTATATGTCAGAAGAAGTCTTGGTTTATCGAGAATGACATGGAGAAGGACTGTTGAGAAAAAGAAATGAAGGAGGATGGAAGAAGTAAAATGAAGTCATAAGGCAGGTTAGAAGCAGGATACAATGGAAGACAAGTGTCCTGTTGTCCCCGGGGAGCTACACATATTATAAATTAGGCCTGGGACTATTTATGATAAAATCATCATCTGATCGAGGTAAACATGATAAATCACAACCACAATTGGCAAAAAAAATCAAATTTTGCAGACGACGATGGCCATGCCTCCTCACAAACAGATATCCCGCCGCAGTATCGGCCGTTTAATTTCAATACGTAGAAATTTTGTGTGTAATTGAGACATCGTATGGTCGTAGTAGACCGGTCAAACTTCCCGTTCTAACATTGTAAATGCTCAATTACTCAATACAGTCGGGTACCCAACCGAAAAATAAGTTGGGTACCCGGGTAGCAAATTACCCGGAAAGTCACAGGCCTATTATAAATGTATACAAAAGTGCATTTAGGCCACACTAATTTAATTGTTTGTCTTAAAGCTCACCTTAATTTGAAAACCTAATGCAGAATGCGGGTTTTTTTTTCCAACTATACCAGGCATTGCACTTGCCATTTTTGCCATTCATTTTTCATCCATTGATATTTACTTGTATATAAAACAGTATGTTTGTTATTCTGCAAACTTGATTTGTGATCTTCGATAGCGTTTTATTTGAAGAAATTGTAAAATAAAAAATAAAAAACCTTTAGAAGAAAAATTCAAATTTTGACAATTTGGCGATGTTAATGCGCATGCTTAAACTAACGCGCACGGCAGCTTTGAGACAAACAATTAAATTAGTGTGGCCTTAGAGAGCGTGTTGACATCAAGATCAAAATTCAAAGAAATAAACATCTGAAAATAATGCAAAAAGCAAGTTACAAACACCTTACACCTGAGATAAGTAAGCCTTACACTACATTTGGATAAAGAGATTTTTTGAACGATGATAAAGACGATATTGATGTGCACATGCGCAAGTAAAGGTTTTCAAAATACCCCTTTAACAAGCTTTAGTTTTCCTGAAAAAAATGTTCATAAACAAGGACTTGGTGCAATTTCATCTCAAGATTCAGTAATCCCTAATTGTTGAATTATCACTGAGACAAAATACCAACGTTGATATTTGTGTCTCAGGATTATTGTCTCCTTCTAGCTAGATTCTTTGTTGACCTCCATTATGCTTCTTTATTCTGTACACATTGATTATGATCTTAGAAAATGTCCTTATTTCCAATATGTCTTGTAGTTTGATATGCATTCACAGAGGATTGGAAAGAATGCTACTCAACAAAAAATGCTTTGGTAACTATTCAACTTTACAGTCTGATATCAGCGCCTGTGAATGTCCAATGGTTCATATTCTTTTATGCATGAAAAATTAGCAGTATCGCTATCTAGGCTGTGGATATGAATATTCATAAGGTGGAGTACAAGATTTTAAAATCGACTTAAATCACTGAAAGAAGTCTGAATTTCAGAAAATTTTACGCAGAACATATAAAAGAAAGTCTTAAAAACATTTTACAATTTTAAAAAGTTTGAATTTTTAAACTGTATGCCCAAGACCGATGAAATTGGGTCTCGAAATTTCAGCTAAAATTAATACTTATCAGTATTATATATTTTAACTGTACCGCTGAAAACAAAGATTGAACCTTTATGTGTTTATTCATCCGAAAATCTTACGATAAATATTGATAAAACAGATTTGTTGTAGATGATATCCACAGACACACAAATTTTACGGAAATAATGATCAGTGCGCATGCGTAACCAATTAAGTTTAGGAGGCAGTATTTAATTAGTAAATGTCCGGTAGACAGCAAGCAGTCATGTGGCTCAACGGTACTGCATGAGACTCCGAATCTGGAGATCGTGGGTTCGAGTCCCGTCATATTCGTTTTGTTAATTTCTATTTTTTTGTTTTTGCCGCTTGCTGGTTGATTTTTCTTCAATTATTCACTGTCACGACTGAAATTCTCGAATTTTTGACATAATTTATATAAAAGAACCAAAAGGTTACTTTTCAGTCAAAAAAAACACATGTCGGATTCATTAATTTTCACATGAAATGCAACATTTTTCAACACAGCGAGGGCGAGCCATTCAGATCGCAAGGTCTGAGTTACATGCACGCTGCTTGCATCAGATGACCCGTAGTGACAAAAGGTGCTGGTTATCGAAATCTTGGTGCCTGGTTATCGCAATACAAAGAAAAGGTGGGGGAAGGGGATACACAGGACGTCCAATTCGAGAAAACAATATTCGATACCCGAAGCAAGAAAAAAGAAATTATCTTTTCCCTTTACCTATCTGAAATAAGATGTGTCCTATTTGTAAAAATGACTACTACAAATATGCAGAGTGATGTTGTAAGCAATAAAAGAGGCCAGTATATTACTGACAATGAAAGGAAAGAATCCCGTAAGATCTTTTTTCTCTGATTCGGTGGCTCCGAAAAGAGCCGCGCGTGCATACAACCCGAAGATTATATGGGAAGTGGATTCATGTGGCATAACTGAATTAGTCCCGTGAGACTAATGATACCATTCTGGTTGAAAAACCTAGCTACGGACTACAATCCTTCTTTTCTTCTCCTATTTTCTTTTTTTCTATTTTTCAAGTTCTTTGGCAAAGCGTACCTTGCATTATTCGAACATGAACAAATCAACGTTGGCTGAATGCGGCGTCTTGGGATGAAATCTGCTGCAGAAGCGGTGAAAAACTTTACCAACATTCCTTGGACTGTTGGATTTGCTAGACATATTATGTGGAATAAACCTGAAAACCAAAACCGTAATTTTAGTTTGATGTGTTTTCAAAAGTAAAAACAAGAGGAGGTAGTATTCCAAAATATGTCTAAACGGCACTGCCATACACGTATTTCTAGACCATGTCCAACAGGAGGAGTACAGCCCGTCATCAGTAGCTTGCCGGAGCCGACAATACAAGGATTTACCGGCTCTAAAGATGTTGAATGGAGTGGAATCGCAGTGCAAAGATGCCAACAAAAATCTACCAAATAAAAAGAAATGGTGCGATATGCTTCTGTGTGTGTCTGCCAGTAGACAGTATAATTAGTCACGAGCAATGACTCATAAACACACGTGACAAAGAGTACATGGTTATACAGAGCTGCATCAACCCTACGTTAGAGTAGATTGCCGCTCTCAACGACGTCTGCGTGAAAGGTCATAGATTCCATGAAATCAGTTTCCTTTCAGAAAAGGCGCCAAAATGGTCATCCTGCCGTGTAACTGTTTTTAATGCTTACTCGCCAACCTTGGTTGGGATCCTGCCATTTTTATGGTTATGGAAGATCGAATATCAGAGGATATTGGATACATTAGGCACCTACAAAAGACATGAATTTTTTCAGAATCTTGGTCGTTTGATATAATAATTACGTTTTTGCCTGTATTTAAGCGGGCTCAAAAACCCTTTTGAGCTGGAGTGTATAATGCTGCAGGCATAGCGTGACCAAGAAAAAGGTGAATTAGGGTTGTTTTTGAGGACAGAAGGGTGTATCAGGTGACACCGTTTAGGGTATCAAAAGCAGCCATTTTAGCTTATTTTCAAGAAACAGGGTACTTACTTTTTCAGACCCTAGTGTTAAAACAATAACGGTAAATTCTCGATTTAGGTTGTGAATGGGGGAGAAAGGGTATATTTTGGCTTCAGAAACAATCACCCTTTAGGATTTTAAGATTAGAGAATGCTATATAACGGATGAAATGATAAAGTTAAAATTGATATCATCTGCAAAGTCCCTCCTTTCAGGGTGAGCCATCACACATATTGGTCCACCCAGTTGTGAAGCAGCAGTAAAGGCTGTTGCAGCTATGAAAGTCAACAAAGAAGCTGCATTAGATTGCGCAACACTGCTGAGGCTATCAAATGAGGTAGTGGCCTAATGGAAAGTAGGCCTACAAATGTACCATAAAGGCATTCTGAATTGTACGCCACTTTATCTCCATTACGACATGGCTCACCAATGTCATCATCCCACTGCTGAAAAAGGGGGATATTTCCAATATATATTCCACATAAGGGTTTAAACATCAACCATGCTACAAACATTACACCTGATTATTTTTCAAAGAATTCTCTGTGTCAAACAACCATCAATGGAACTTACTTCCAAATAACATCTGCTCTATTCCATGCGTTGAGGCCATGAGACTTTCAAGTCAATATAATATTAGCTTCTATTGCTCATGATGACAATTTAGAAGCAAAATTACCACATCTGATTCAGAAGAAACCGGAAAACACAAAATTTCATCGAATGGTTATGGCTTGTCTAAATACAGCTGCTGAGAAGTGTGGTTGTTCGCTCGCCCGTAACCACCAAAACAAAATTGATCACACGTTTGTTCACAGTAATAATCAGTAGCCGAAATCGCCATCTTTACAAACGGTGTACTTTCTCATCTTCAAAAAATACTGACCTGATTTCTACCATTCTGCAATGCCTCTATTATTTCACTACATTCATCCGACTCCGAGAGGGTAGCCTCGGACTCCTCCGGTAGCATCATGTATTATGGAGTTAGAGCTGCATTAAATGTAACATGTATGACCCAAGAAGATGATATGGTCCACTGAATATTTGCCAGACTGAACCGAACATCATCGTGGCCACCCATGTGATTTTTTTGGTAATTTTTTGTTTGTTACAGAACATTTTCTAACAATGATCAATAGCCTATGGCCAGGCCAAGGGTCTTTACGCAAGGTCCCTCGCTTATGAATGTCAATTGTACATTCAAAGACACTAATCCCTGAGTAAACATAATCGATATCCCATGTCTACTGTTCAATGCGAAGAGCACTTTTCAAAAAAAAAAAATCTATTTAGCATTATTTCGGTTATCACCGACAAATTTAAGTCAATAAAAAGTGAATCAAATTCAACATTTAAAAAGGTTACATTGTATACATTAGGAAGTGAAATACAAATTTATGAATACAAGCATTTTATTTTCCAAATAAGACAAATAATTTGTCACTTAATTGAAGGCAATTGAGTTTGATAAACATGATAAATCCAATAATGGAATCAATTATTTGATTTTTTGGTAATCCCTTAATCCAGCCTTGCCATTGTGTTTGATGGTACCCATGGTAGTTAAGACTGCTGCAT
>JXSR01S008027.1:63521-74967 GCA_000969725.1 Ophiothrix spiculata
AAATTATATTTTTGTTCAATAATCCCCGAAGCTATAAATAGAAGAAACAAATTACAAAACCATGTTAATATGTCCCCTTATGATACTCAATCTTCTATTGTTATATTTCATGATGCATAAAATGCATGTACAATTGGACTCTTGAGAACTTGAGGTTATAGAACCTTGCATGATGTGAAATCATTTAAACTTAAAATTCTGCGTTAGAATATAGGCGTCACACTTGGTGAATATAATTATCATGATTACATCTTTTGCACATTCAAGAGCACAGCAAATACGGCATGGTCCGAATCTATACGAAACCACACGGATAGCACACGTGCAATCTAGTCGAAAATAAACGAACAAGAATCATTTTCGTCAACTACATCGACTGACAGAAGCACTGACCAACTGAAGAGTGCTTTTCCAAAACTCACTTATAGTTAATAGCTGTCACATGTTATATTTATATAAGCCTATGCTACTGATTTTGTGAATTGAATTTGTTGCCAAAGCTCAGTGCAAAATTTACGTCATTATTGGTTAAAGAGTCATACAAGCTCTGCAATGCACACACATAATAAGATTAATATTTAGAAACATGCTTAATCCCATGGACATACGGTGAGTTTTGAAAACAAATCCTGTTCTATATTCTAAATTTCCCAGGGCAGCGAACCGCTACCATCTGATCGTAGTCAGAATCAGGATAAGAAAGCCCGACCCCTGCAATATGAAGTAAAATGAGCGTGTGAACAATCTGGATTAAGAATTTAAGTTTCAAAATCTAGCATGCTGGAAGCCGTTAAACTTAGTGAGTTTTGGAAAAAAAAACACTCTTCAATAAAGACCAAGCAGCCACTTTACCACGTGTCTCGAGCTGTCATGTTTTTCATACTTCGTATTCCCAGTGTAGCAGGAATGTAAGTCCCCCGTTCTTATTGTCCGGGTTGTACAGTAAAGTATAGACTAACAACTCTCACGCAACATTAGTTTCACGCTTTACTCCGTTATGGTCTATGGAAGGCGGACTACCATTTCAAGGAGCTTCAAGGGGACTAAGATTCCTTTCACATCGGGTCACTAATTTTTTCTGGTCGATGAAAGAATTATGCTATTTATGATGAATAGAAGACAATCAATCAATTCTGGGAGCTATGTATAATTTTAAATTCCCTATTCCACATGTCCAATTTTAAGCACTCGTGTGTTAAATGTCTGTTCTGCATGAAGCTTCGAAATTTCTTTCAAAGATGTTTTTTGCATCCCGTTGATATGATGTTCCATGACTGTCGATGGAGAAATCCAAGAAGAGTGTAGACGACACTTTATTTTAACCACACGCTATTTTGAACTACAATACGTTGGAAGATGAAAGTGGTTTATATGGTATCCTTGTTCTATTACCAATTCATAAAAAGATGAGATATCCTGAAAAAATCGTACATCTTCAAATAAAACCACTTTTAAGTCACTTTTATTTAGATAACAAATTTAAACAACCAACAATTTGAAAAATCCACTATTTCAGAAATGCTCATATCTCTGCTTGTAGCTGAAATTTCACAGAATGAGAATAACAATTTATATCCTTATGTATTTAGTCGCCCTTCTAGGAAAACAATCAATATTCATGTATAAAATTTAGTCTGGATGGATTCGACAATCTTAGGACTTTCAACAGGTAATTAATACATCACAAGTCGTACTTTGCCTGAAAAGGTAATCATTATGCGTGTTTTATTTACCACAGTGCTTTTCACTGTACTTTTTACCGAATATCCTGTGAAAATGAAAACTAAAACTATAAACATAAAGCATGCAACGTTTGGTGACGTTTGTGACATATCGAAAAAGTATGGCCACACTACTTAAACAGCCCTATGTTTTCAAATACGCAGCATTGTTACATGGTTAAATAAATTGTATATATTATTTGGTTTAAATAATTATTTTCAAGGTTATGCAATTTTCAAGGTGGATTTTTCTCTCAAGGAAAACAAATTTGAGGTTTTATTGAGGTTTTTCTTGGCTACTCATCAAATATGTGACCCGCCATATCAATATAGGTACCTTTAGGTCGGTATAGTAAGTTACGTGATACGGAGCCATTTAAGCGAGGCTAAGCTTAGTTAAAAATTAACGTTACCTTCGAAGTGTCCTCTATCATATTAACCAGATTCCAACATCAAAAACATAAGGGAAATGTGTTAAAACCAAGATATCTTCTCTCCATCCCAGTTTTACTCATTACAAAGACTTAAACTCGATTTTCTTAGAACTGCAGTTTTCTGAACCAGCCAGATGCCTTTTACCAATTTGGATGTAACTTTGCAACCGAACATTCAATAACAAAAAGCAATGAAAATCTCAGCTTTCAGATGACACCAAAACGTCATTTTATGACAGGTCACATATAAGAGTGTAAAATTCTTTTATATTATTATTATAATTATTATTCATGCTTTAAAATCAATGAACAAAATAAGAGTGTAAATAAACCGCTCTATACCCTTATAAGAAAAGTAAAATTGGGTTATTTTGTAACGTTAAAGGTTACTTTAAGGTTCCTCTTTCTATGCCTACCAAATTAAGTACAATTGGTAACAGCATTTTTATAGCATTATAATACATGTTGGAACAACAATTCTGCAATCACAATTTTCAGCACAATTCAGAATTTTTGCCTTTTTTCAAAGCAAACATGCCAAACAACTGATACCATTGCGAAACTACATTTGTCTTTTGTTCGAATGGAGCAGACTATGTGTAAGTATTGCCAGTATCTACTTAGTTCAACCCATTAGGAAGCAAGAACAATTATAGTTTACACATTGATTATGTCAAAGTAGAAGAGTTTGAGGAAACTGCAATTTTGCAAAACCCTTTATTCTTCATCATGTTCATGATTGATGCCGTCATAACTATGTAATAGCTCAACAGATAGTATTCATTTTGTATTTATGGGTATAAAATCCAGGGTTTACTTACATTGACAAGGTATAATATGTACCTGCCTTTTAGGGTAGGTTTTTCACAGATTTGGTATAGTAATCAGGTGGTTTTCGTTTAAGATGAAAGCACCCAATTTTCATTTTTCAAAAGAAACACCCAATTTGAGTAAAATAGATCCTTTTGAATTGATGGGTGATTGATGGGTTTTTGAGCCAAAAATAAGTATAGACTTGGTCAGTTTTTACATACCCGTACAATTTTTTTTTGAAGGCCCCCCGGACCTAAGGTTATTACATGATATTAATCATTAATCTCGTTTTACCGTTGTCAAGTTCAATTGTTGAACTTCTTAGCTCCTTGATTTACATGTCCAGCCCTCTTCCGAACAAAAAGTGGCACAACATTAATTTGTCTCTTCTTCAGTTATATCGTATAATCATCTCGAGTTCAAAACAAACAGAATTAACAGAAGCTTTCTGTGAATTTGCTGTTAAAAGTTTAAACTAATGTACATTATGCAAAACTAGTTTCACATAATTCTTGAGACACACGGTAAACTAGTATGAGTTTCATGATTCCACTTATTGTAGAGTAAACTGAACGAAACCAAATGTATTACTACAGTTGTAGCTCTTAAGGCCTTGTATCCATTGACTGTACCCATATTCCGTGTGCTCTTGTCTCGTTTCCCATTGTTTGTAATTGTGCGGCGTAACATAGACAATAAACTGCGTTCAGCTTAGTGATCATATCAGTGGCCTATGCACGGCAGATGATTCGTATATGACCTGGCAGCACCAATAATCAACATGTTCATACTTGATGAACACCAGGTAATAGGAATATCTACCGTACACAGACCACTGATATGATCACTAAGCAGAACGAAGTTCATTGTTTGTGTTGCACCGCACAATTACAAACAATGAGAAACGAGACAAGGGCATACGGAATATGGGTACAGTCAATGGATACAAGGCCTAAGGCCCTGTATCCATTGGCTGTTCACTGGTGCCATATGCACGCAATTGTCCCCAATTGCCATGCAACACACACAGGAAACATCTGCCATACACAAGGTGACTGATACGGTCATTAAGCAAAATAAAGGTTAATTGTCAGTGGCGCGCCACAATTGGGCACAATTGCGGGAATACGGCACTAGGGAACAGCCAATGGATACAGGGCCTAAGAGAGTTCGCTGACACACAACGCTGCATGGTCAAAATAGAAAATAGAAATGTTCTGATTCTTATGTTGTTATATCAAATACCAAATCAGGCCTTAGACGCTAGTCTACGGTACAAAGGAGGAGCAACGGATTATAGGCTCGCAGCACCAAGAGTCTAAAGATTTGTCCTCCGCAACATTTGTTAAATCCCATTAATGGAATGGGTAACGGTTGAGGTGAATGTGTGATTCGAATGATGATTAATCCTCAACATGATAAAAAATCCAAAGTATTTTTTTGTTTTAAAATACTTTCAGATACATCTCAATGAGAGAGTCAGAGAGAGAAATCTACAAAATTAGACAATGTCAAAATGACAATGCATAACATATTAAGAATATCGTCAATTAATTCACAATATCATACTAGATGTATTGTGTTTTGATAAACGACGTGAAGATCCTGGAATAGTGTGATTAAGACTTGTACTTATATGCAGTACGTGGTATATTTATCAGAAATACCCTAACAAATCTAATGATGTCACGGGCATTGCGTCAAAATACAGCTGTTTTCCTTCTGGCCGAGCTTTCTTCTGTTATCATATTCCACACCAAAATATATCACCTCAATATGATCCATCTACATCTAAATTTCGTTGATAAATTTCATTCAAGGAATGCTCTCCAATATGGCGAACTCGTCACTTTTAAATCATTGGTGATAGCATATAACACAATATGATACAAAATATAAATCATATCTAAACTATATCGATGGGGTTATCCTCCTTCGAGGCCCTCTATCATATGTTTTATTACAAATTTCACCATTGTTGTGTATATTTCTTCCATTTTCTCAGTATATCTCTCTTCTAAATGGTCTTTAATTGAAGCTAATAGATATCCTTCAAATTTCTGAAATTCAAAAAGAAAGAAAACAAAATACTCTAGTTAATTTTAAATCCAAAATAATTGAATTCACCTAAAAATAAAGTGTTCAACCATAATGTGGACTAGAATACTCAGTATTGGATATTTTGATAACAATATACATGATATATAGGGCAAATCAAAAATCAATATTGCAAAATATACAAAATTCGCCCAGTATCAAAATGTAACGATGAAGAACAAAAGAATTGCACCATCAACATAACAAACATGGAATCTATTACCTTAAAGTGTCTGCTAATTTTTATTTCAAGAAAATGATCGGAAATATGAGAAATACTTTATGTTCTGAAGACCATCAACCGAAAACATAGGGCTAAATAATCTTTGAATGCGTTTATCTCAGTTTCGTCTTTAACTCATGACAACCTTTAACTTTTCGAAACCGAGTAAATTTCCCCCGGGGAGTACCGCTACGATACTAAAGAGCACCTCAAAATTAGACCCTTAATGGCGTAAATGCTAAGTGAAAAATACACCCCTAAATCATGTCGAAAATCACACCCCAAATGGCGTAACAGTGTATGATTGTAATACCTTTTTCTTACAAATTAGGCATTAAAAATGAATACATTTGAAGTGTTTTGATCATTTACATGGAGTCATACTTATTTCCTCTTGTTTTAAGACAATTTTATGCAGAACATGTACAGCACGATCCTCAGCTGAGTGTCGTAAATTGAAAAGTGACCCTTAGTGGCGGAGGTAGTTTGAATTTACAACCCTAAATGGCGTAAATTGTGCTAAAACCTACCCCTTTTCCCAAAAATGTAGACACTGAACACACGTGGTCATTTTCCGGGGTCAAGTATGCACACTACTCCGAAATAGTGGTCAAATTTTGGCCACGAAAAGGGTCAATTTTATTTTTAGTGTGTAAACGCCACTGGTGGGTCAAAATCAGACCCTTTTACGCCATTGATGAGCACGAGTACCAATTGCCATCCAGAGCGGTCCACCGGGAAATTTCCATGAAGTGTCATTTATCCTTATAACATGGTCTTGCAAATGGTTGAAAAAGTGGAAATGACAAGAGGCCGCATTTACAGCTGATTCAAGATTAACAGTCACATATTGCATGAAGAAAAAACTTACATTTAGTAAATCTGGAGTGAGTCCAAAGTGTTTGTGATTCTGTCCTGTTTTATTACATAAATTGATGGCTGAATCCAAGTCGTCAATTTCTTCGACAATTTCATCAAAGACATTCATCATCATTGTTGCAGTGTTCTCAAAACCTAAATCCTGTCGTAGTTGGTGTTCTTTCTTGCCTTTGTAAGACGGAAACAAATCTTGACTCTCTGGAATGTCTTTGAACATACTGAAAGATAGAAAGAAATATTTCTATTAACTTTTTGACATTTTTAAAGAAATGTGAATGAAACGTAAACAACTAAATCATCATCACTTTGAGTACATGTCTTTAAGCAAGAGCATCAGATATAGCATTATCCCTTGTCTTACCAACGTATTTTTGTAACGTTTTTTTTTATCAAGGGGGGCCCCCCCCCCAGCCTGCCCCCCCCCCCTCCTTGGAGCGCTAAAAGTTGCTTTGCTTTACACCATACCATAGGATTGGGTCTCCTCTAATCATTGATACCAAAATCATGAAAATCGGCCGAGGCTTTACGTAATTATGACGTATTAAATACTTCCGAGTTGGAAAAAACACGATTTTGGGCAAAAATGGCCACCAAATCGAAATTGTGCTGTAAAAGTTCTAAATATATACCATAGTTTAGGATTGGGTCTCCTCTAATCATTGGTACCAAAATAATGAAAATCGACCAAGGCGTTACGTAATTATGACGTATTAAGTACTCCCGAGTCGGAAAATCACGATTTTGGGCAAACATCGGCCGTAATTTCAAGTTCTAAATATTATATACCATAGTATATGATTGGGTCTCCTCTAATCATTGATACCGAAATCATGAAAATCGGCCAAGGCGTTACGTAATTATGACGTATTAAGTACTTCCGAGTTGGAAAAATCACGATTTTGGGCAAAAATGGCCACCAAATCGAAATTGTGCTGTAAAAGTTCTAAATATCGGAATTTTGCCGGGTTTTTTTGCTTATAAAGAAGGGAAATGGTGTTTCTAATATGTTCTGTAAGGTTTAGGTGAATACCATGCAGTTATTTTTCAAAATGGTGACTTAAAATGTTCTCAGGTGGCAACCACCCCCTACCTTCCGACTTTCACGAGGCACCCTGATCCCCCCTGAAGGTGGTACCTACGATTTTTTCCGCTAAAATGACCGCAAAGGATGAACTTACAACTACCCACTACCCCTAGGACATATTCGTTTGCGTTTTTATGCGACAGGGAATCATCTGTAACCCCCCCCCCCCCCCGGTAAGACTAGGGTTAATGATTAATATCAACTACATAATTGTTTAAAGTCTATGATTTACGTTTCAGCCTTTTACACATATAAATATCAATTTTGTGATTTTATAAATGAGAAAACATTCTTTGAGGCTTTTCAACAGCCACAATTCTGTGAAAAAAAACACGTTGGTCCTGTAAAATTACCAGCTACAATTGTGTTAAAAATGATAGTTTAAGTGAAACTGAATTATGATATCTTACTGAATACCGTTTCTCATGGTACATGTAGAAATTATTTCGCTTCCAGAATATTACAAAATCGTCAATTTTGAAGAAACATGACAAAATATCCCAAAATCCTTTATACAATTGGAAAAATAAAGAAGAATTACTATTATGCTAATTCACAAAATCGATGAAAATATATGGCATTTTCGAATAATGAGATAAGCAGAATAATGCTTTCGTATTAACTTCCTTTACAAAAATCAGAGTGACATATTCATATCACACACAATGTCTCATACATATAACAAATCAAATGTGACATTTCAAATTATTCTGAGAAAGAAAACTAGTTTTACATAAATCTGTTTCTTTATATACTTCTAAACGAGTCGCTAGTAATTGTAACTAGTCAATAACACGGAGGCATGTTGAATGATACACAATTCCAAGCTGTAAATCCGTGCACGTGATGATTCGAAATTAAAAACAAAGACTGGAAATTTGATACACAAGATGGTTATTTTGCCTTCGTTCCCTACAACGTTGCAGTGTTTACATAATCAAAAATAATATTTGTATAGTTTCGTTCCATCCCTCCGTATACTTTTGGCATATTATCAATGTTAAGAGACAAGTATACTCAGAATGTATTGATGTATTGATGCTGAAAGCTTGTTTTGTCCATTATCATGAATATATCAAGTTGAGTAAAGTTTTAAGTCAATATATTTTGCTTTATCATTTGTTTCATACAAAATGATAAGCATCAATTTTTTATGATTTGTAAGAAAGTATGATTTGTAGCAGTGGTGTTTATGAACACGCAACATCAAGCAAGTATTCATTTTATCAAGACTCCAATCATACCATCACACACCAAAATAAAAACGAATCGATAAATAAAAAATACAAATAAATTTAACAAAAGAAGATCTGATTTTGGTTGATCTATTGACTGATTTATTAAAATATACCTTCTCTTGTGGGTCTTGAATTAAAATATAAGATTTATGCTTCAAACAAACATACACAATTTCAGCTTATGCAATATTGGAAGTTGTACTTAAGGACCTGGAGTTGTGATAAAAAGAAAGTTTAAAGATCTTTTTATTTTCTTTTTCTTAAGACTATAAAAAGCAACTAGACGTTTTGATGCGACGGTCAGATATAAGGTACAAAGAGAATTGTGCTTTAAAATCATCATGATACATAGTTTTGTGACAATGATATGATTTTTTAAATTAAGAAAAACTCAACCATATTATATACGATTAGCACATTGCGGGATGGGGCTCGAATCCAATACAATTTATTCTAAAATATATAGAACATACGGTATAGCATTACGTAGGCACGTTAGAGTCTTCATAATATTTGCCACACGTCAACTGTATGTGATGAAATATTGAGTTTCATCAATATGAGAATCTTCTGATCTGCTGAGATTACGATGGAAGATAGGGTATTGACACCAACTTGGCTCTCATCACTGGTGTGCTGGGAGATGTAAAGAAGGTCTCAATGAGTTTATCAGGGAGCTTTACCTGTTTTTATATTTTAGAAGAAAATTAGACTTCGATGGTAAATGATGGCTAGAAATTCTAGATTTTTTTAATTTTTATCCTAAGTGTTTATAACTAATTTTTTTTACTTTCTGAATATGTTTAAAGCAAAAATCTGGTAAGCATATCAATACTTTGGTACTTTTTTTCTTGCCTGAATAACATGTTCATATCGATAATATACTTAATCGGAGCATCTGTCTTGTTTATGTATTTGTGTACGTTTTTCTGTTGCTGTAAGTTAGGCTACTTTAGTAACTTATTTTGTTTTCAGGGTATCATCACTCCAGGTCTTTTTGGCCTTTTGATGATGTCCTCAATATCATTTTTGTTTTACCTTTTGATGTGTTTTATCAAATGTTTGTGTTCTTGATATTGTTCTTGATATTGAAATAAAGTTTGATTTGATTTGATTTGATTTGTACACTTACATAATTATTATGATGATCAAGTAAAATTGTATCTCATGAATTTCATAAACAGAATAAGATTTGTTATCAATGTCATGATAAGTACGATTAACGATTGTGCAATTGCCCCAAGTTGACCATTTGGTCAGTCACTGACTCAATCATCGGTTAATCATTTTTTAACCATCTCGTTTTGAAATTAATATTGTAGTTGGATGACAGCTTGTTATGATGATGTATGTTCTCTATCATCAAGAAGTATACTTTATAAACCTTGAAGTATGCAACAAGCAACCGATTAACGCACATAATCCAATATGACTACGCAGAAATAAATTAGTCCGTACGTTTCGAATCATAATCAAAATCCAATCATGTTGAATATTCAAATGAACTTATTTTCAAGATTTGTCCATGTAGTAGTAACAAAATTAACGAAAATATAATACCAAACTCATGAAAGATTCAAGTACCAAATGTACATGTATTGATATGCAGTGATTTAGTCTTAATCAATCCTAATCGATTATTGCTAGTCTCTTACACGATACAAAACAACCAGTTCACAATGTTGTAGAATACAAGGGATATGCTATGGATTTCGTAACATAGTCTGTTTGCTTGTTGCAATCTTCAAGGATTATAGAGTAGAGAATATAAGCAGATATTCGCGTAATACATTTAATTCTCTAACTGGACCTAACTTCTGTATCTAAGAGACGTTGCGACCATAAGTATCTATTAGAAGGATTGATCACGATAAATATAATTAATGTTGATGCTAAATTCACAGTAGAAGCAACAGTCAGCAAACCTTAAAATATCCTCAAAAGAGTGACTGTCAAGATTAAATTGTTAGTTCTTTGTTACGGCAGACAAGACAACATCTTTAAAAATGTTGGAACATATATATAGACGTGAAAGTGTATTTTAGCAATCAACATACTTTTAATTGTACACAGAAACAACATTTGTCCGCCACAAATGTCAAGTGAGTGAGGTGCAGAATCGTGTCTTTATGAGAAAATTTTCCCATTCAATGGCAATACTCCATTCATTTCTTTATTCAAGAATGGCGCAATTCTCAAATATCTCAATGTAATTGTTGTTGTAATCATTAGTTAATCTCTACAAGCATCGCCGTAATTTAAATTGGGTGGTAACTAATTCTTATAAGGTGTGTTAATACTTATCTACACCGCCCTGGAAGCTTCTCCCGGTATTTCTCTAGACCTGCTAATTGGTCCAATATTCTTCAGCTTTCTTCAATCTATGGGAATGATCGGAACCCAAGGGGGAACTCGCACTTCCAACTCTGCAATTATGTAGGTCTATTATAATAATAGTCATGATTGTACCATTGTTTTATCCCCGGGTTTTTTATCCTGGGACCATAAAACCTACAGTTTCAATACAGGTTTTTTTATTTCGTGATTTAAAACAATGGCATATTAAATGTTATAATAGGCATAGGCATATCATTGCACTGAAAAGAAATGGTACAAATTTGACTCATGATGTTGCATTTTCCTTTCTTTCGAATATTATGATACCATTTATTCATTTTAGAGACTATATTTTAGTCGTATCAATGCATGTTTCCCATCATTGTACCATGTCTGGAACTTGTCTTATCTGTTATTTTTATTACAACTTTGTTTGAGATAATATCATCCATTAATAATGATTATACAATCTTCGACTGAGTATTTTGCTGACAGCCCGATTGGCAATACAATGATAAAGATGTATACCCCCTTGCGGCCTGTTTAGGGATGCGTAAAATTGCATGATTTTGATGTTAATGGATTTCACGAGTTAGAATTTTCAAAATCGAAGGCTTTCG
>JXSR01S008029.1:5266-17547 GCA_000969725.1 Ophiothrix spiculata
CAACACACTACTCGGCTATGATTAACATTTATTACTAAAACGCGATTGTACTTTAGAGCACAGAGACTGGGGCTTCTTATACACTAATAAGGAAAAGCCTCAGATGTTTTTCTGTTTCAGAACCAAATCACTTTTTAAAATTTGACCCCAAAGATCAATTCATAGGTCAAATGCCAAATGTTCAAGTTTGTTCAATTTCAAAAATTAGGACGTCAAATTGTTCTCCCTCAAGCAGCGATCAAAGTTGTCATGGTGACCTTGACGTCCGACACTTCCTTAGGGGCAAAGGTCACCAGGAAGGTTTCAAAAAATAATCAAACATTTCTTCAAATTTGAAGATGTCAGAATTATTCTACTTGCACAGATAGGTTGCAAACAAAATTAATGAACACTTGTACTTAAAGTGACCTTTGACCCAGTACTGCTTTGACCCCATAGGTCAAACTTCATAGGCCAAAGGTCAAATTTCCAAATTTGTCAGATTTAAAAAATTAGGGAGTTTTCATTTTGTCATGAAATCAAATATTAGACCTCGTCGTTGTCTAACACTTTGGGGTCAAAAGGTCACCAGGAAGGTTAGATTTTAAAAAATCATCAAAAATCAGTATCTTCCAAGTTAAAGGAATTATTCTACTTGCACATACAGGTTGCAAAAATTTACTTAACCCATGTTACCTTTAACCCCACTTTTTACTTCATGGGTCAATGGTCAAATATTCAAATTGGTTCAATTTCAAACAAAAGGGCGTCTCGCGTCTTGAATTGTTCGTCTTGAAGCATCAATCAAAAGTTATGTGGTAACTTCTGTGTGTGGCACAATTATTCTAATTGCTCATTTCCCTTTCCCCTATACGATATTATGCAAAGTTATTTTAATCAACCGTGCCTTTGATGTTTAACATGAATATAATTTAGTCAGAAAAAATATTTTTAAAAGCCCTATAAGATCGAAAATACTGATCATGAAAACATGAAAAACATGTTACATATTTATGTATAATATTGTGTAAATATAATGCAACTAAAATTTCGAAATATTAGTGACATTTCATGCAATTTTACTGGTAAGTTATTTCACGCGATTTTTGTTGAAATCCTGTAAAAATCTTGCTTTAAAATATGATACAACAAAATTAATGTAAGGGTCCCTTTGTTTAACCCTAGACATTGAAAATCCACACGTGCATAAGTGAATGTTCAATACTGTTGCGCATGCGTAACCAATTACTTTAAATAGAAATAATATAACCTTAAATTCCCTTCAATTTTTAACTGTCACGAATGAAATTCTCGAATTTTTGACATAATTCATATTAAAAAAACAAAAAGGTTACTTTTCAACCACAAAAACGTATGTCTTTAATATTCATTACATTTCACATGAAATGCATTATGTTTCAACGCAGCGAGCGGGGCAGCGGTGCCATTCAAAACACTGCAGTGGAACGGGCCTTTTTTTCCTAACCTACTGGTCTATGCTAAAATATAATAAAAAACAAGCTTTCATGTGAAGAAATTTTCAGCATATATGGAACTGCCCTTGGCTAAAATACCAAACTGGTACTGCGTAACATAATATTATAGTCAGTTAAAATTAAGAACAATAAGGCATGTTCTTCTGTAGCTATGAGCTTCATGCACGTTACTGACGTCAGGGGATGACCCGTCGTGACAAAAGGTAGGAGTTTTGATGCCTAGTTATCGCAATACAAATTGCAGGCAAGTATGAAGAGCCGATATTAGGTATACCTTTCGTACATCACATCAACGTATTTTTTCCTCTCGTTATTTCTTCACTTTACAGGCCTTGCATTCAAAATAAATTTCGTCAATCTGAGTTTTCATATTTTTACTAGTAGAATCGATCCAACTAACGACGTTTATCTTCGATAACAAAATTGATGTAAGGGTTCACATTTCTTTGCTTAAAGTCTCAAAATCGTTGATTTTTATACAAAATGCCATATGCTTCTTTTTTATCAACAAAAAAAAATTAACATGAATTGTATTGGGAAAACTCCCAAATATTTGTACCCCGTTCCAAATATGCATTTGCTTTCACCAGGAGCTTTCACCGTTTTCAGATAATTAGGGTTCAACGTCAGCCTTCTCAGCAGGTCACATTTAAAAAAAAATCGTGAGACTTAGATTTTATAATTCGCATAATAAGGTCGTTAACAGGGTCGCTACGATTAGACTACAGATGACCAAGTGATGAACCATCCCAAATGGTCGTGCTCACAGAGCCCAAAAAATCTCTAGTTTGATTTGAATTATTAATAATCCAGGTACACAAAATAACATAAACACCTAAAATACTCAATAAATTAAAGAAACCATCCCAGTCCCTGGCAGATTCCCAAACTTAGCGAACCGAATCACTTTCGAGTGGGTCTCCGATAACGAGCATTACGAATTAGTGTTAGCTCTGCTATTATCCCTACTCATGGGATCCTGGGATTGATTTGTAACGTATGCATCGTAAATACATCGTTAGACAAGAAACTTTCGGTAACTAACAAGTAGCTCTTGACTCTTCATAACGTTACGAAGGGTTGGAATTTTTCTCGTGAAAACTTGGCCACATACTTAACAATCCATCATACGCTTACGAAGGGTTCTTACGTCTTAATGAAATTCAATTCCCTCGCAGTTACAAAGTTTCAACGATGGTATAGACCAGTTTCGTATGTCCCAAAATGCATCTTGAAAGTACCGTAAACGCTCAGTTGACCATATTATTACGTTCTGCGCAAATGACGTCATGCGCACATCGTAGTAAAATGGTCGTTCGCGCAGAATGCCCGTATTTGCGGTACTTTCAAGATGCATTATGGGACATACGAAAGTGGTCTAGGCTTATTTACATTTTAGTGAAATCGGTCCTCGCTCTTACCTAAGTTACAGTATTTCTTCAAAATGCTGAATGTTTCATCCAGTTTCTCCTTGGTTGATTTTCCACACACCTCGATTGCCGGGGAGCCCTCAAATTTAACCCGATGTTGGAGACTTTCATCTTCGATGCTTTGATATGATCAGGGTAATGGAAATAAGAAACGAAGAATCAATAAGAGTAAATAACAAGCCTCCATTTGAGTTCTGCATGTATAAACGTAAGAACCAATGAAGGTTCTTTGTCCAAGAAAATTGTATTTTATAAAACCTTTTAAGGATGAAGAACCCGTAAAAAAACCCGGGCACTCCCTAAAAATATGTGACGGGGATGTGCGGCCACATTGACTTCCATTTTTAAACCTCCTCTCAACTAATGACCGCCTTTTAATTTTTCACAGGTTACTTACTGAATGATCCCCATTTTCCAAAGAAAACTCAATGAATGACCCTTGTTTTCATAAATACATTTTTCTCAAACACTCGCTGAAGGACCCCCATTTTTAGAAGAAAAAATTCTCACTGCATGACCCTGGCCTTGTTTTCATAAATAAGTGAGTTTTACCATTTTCTGATGATTTTGGCTCTAGCATTGGCACGTTTACTGACAATATACTAACAAATAATCATGTGATCCAGTCAGCCAATTTACTTACTGATATAGTGCTCACTTAACAAATATGTTACTAGAACGAAATAATGTTACAAAAAATTGTCTTTAACATTCGTCTAATCAGGCTATTTCTGTAACACGTAAAAGAATGTTCTACTTCAAAAAGTTTGGAAAATATGAGAGAAACATAGAAAGGAAATTATTGGCAAAAGTAAAAATGCTATACAACAAAGTTTAGATGAAAATAACAAATTTCTACAATAACTGATGCTAAAGATGTTGCAGACAAATTTAGGCCTAATTCTTATTTCGGGGTTTGTTTGTTTTTTGTTTTGTTTTTTTGTTTTGATTTTTTTCCCTTTTTTTTTTTTTGGTTCATATACGTCCAAAATTCGCATCAGAAATTCCAAAATTCAGGTAAAAATTACTATGATTATTTTACCAAATATGAAAACAATGATAACAATCTCTTTATTTATGAAGTATGTTGTTGAGGACGACATGTTAAAAGTTATCAGTAGAATTGACCCGAAGAAAAGCGCTGGCAATGATGATATTGGAGATTTTATTATACAGAAAATAAGCAACAAAATAGCCCAGCTACTCGAACATCTTTAACTTGTCTAGTAACAACTGGTGTTGCTTCAAATAAATTAAAAATAGCAAAGGATATTCCAATATACAAAAAATCGTAACGTTGATATAATAGTTTTCGCCCGAAATATTGGACACATATGGTATTGAATTTCTTGTAGATAAAAAATTAATAAAATGACAAAACCACAATAGTAATATACTTTGATTTATCAAAAGCCTTTGATTAAATTGATCATGGTAAATACTTACAAATCGGAACATTACGGATTCCGTGGTTTACATTACAATAAAGGTGAGAAATCATGGGATCTAAAACAATATATTTCATGAATATCTGCACTGTTATACTGTTGGGCAATTTTTTAGCGTTGGTTAAACTATGAACAACCCAATTGTTGGGTAAATAATATTAACCAACTGTTGATGAAATTTTACCCAATATTTGGGTAATTAGCTAAAACTTTTACCCAACAGTTAGGTAATTAGCCAACATTGTACGCAACGTTGGTAATTATTTACCCAGAAGTTGGGTTGTTCATAGTTGAACCAACGTTGGGTAAATTATTTGCCCAACGTTCTAACAGTGTGGGGCTTTGTTTAAGTGGTATAATGATAATTAACATAATTCATAAAGTCTAGCTGAAGGGACTAAAAACACGTTCAATATTTCACAGGGATGATATCATTTGTGGTAGTGATTTAGTTTTGAAATACTGATGATTAGAATGACGGAATTGAAGAGTTCTATTCATTAATTATTAAAGGAGCTTGGTCCGATTTTTCAAAACTAAGTTTTAAATGTCATATGAAAGATGAAAACACAAAATATTTAAGTTTCAAATTTCAGCTCAATCGGTCAAACAGTTTTTATTTTATGGGCAATTTTATATTTCAGAGCCGCCTATACGTCACTGTGTAAAATAAATTTATATCTCCAAAACGAAACATAATTCAGCCGTGAAATTTCACATGGGATATGAGAAAAATATGAGAAATATTTTGACACCAAAATCTCAAAGTTTGAAAAAACGTTGAGACAACTTGATCATAATATAAATTCAATATTAACACAAATGGTGTCACAGGTAAGTATATACATGTGCAGCTAAAGGAGTGCCACAGCAAGTCTTTTTCATAAAAATATGTAATTTTAATTAAAGTGGGTTGATTTTAGCGAGCGATTTTTAACGGAAAATTAGACTGTAAACCCGGGGCCCAGTCGAAGAAAAAAGTGTTACGCATGCTCGTCAGACAAAACGTCGAAAAAGGGTCGGATTTCGGCTGATTGGCGTCGTCGACGTCTTTATAAAAAGGGGTGCCTTTTCATGGTAACTTTCGACATTCAGCTAAGGGTAGTCTTTTTACGATATCTTCGACTTTGGGGTCACTTTTTTCGTCACCTATTCTAAAATACCAAGAAATACAACAGCAATTGTTTCTAATATATTATATTCATATTTTATGGCAGAAAATAGTGTGTTACGCCGTTGAAGGTCCATTTCAGATTGTTACGCCATTCAGGGGTCAAATGTCCATTACGCCATTCAGGGGTCAATTTGAGTGTATTACGACATTTAGGGGTATGATTTTGAATATTTTATGCCATAAATTTACGGTCCGATTTTGAAGTGCTCTGACGAGCATGAGTATCATCTTTTTTTCGAGCGGCCTCCCGGGACTGTAAAATGACTTACTCAGTGGCGTAGCCAGCATAGGACAAGGAGACACCCCCTGACAAAAAAAAAACGGGCGGGAAATCGGGACAGCAAGCGGGAAAATTGGGAAGGACAAGAAAAATGAGAGAGCAGCTGGACAGGAAACATGGGGAAAAGCAGAAAATGAAAATGTGAAAATAGTTGCAAAAATATCTTGGTTTTTCTTGCTTGTCAGTTTTTAAAATCGACTTGAATTTATTTTGAGTTTACGAACTGGGAAGAAATGTGCAAACGCCGGGGGAAAATCGGAACGAAATGGCTTTGACCCCCCCTCCCCCTGAACAAAAAGTCTGGCTACGGCACTGTATGTGCTATTGGCTATTGTCATTGTCCTCAAGACAATTTAATGGTGTGATAAATTTAAAACAAAAATAAATAATTATTTCATTATTGTAATTTAATCTGCCAAAATTGGAAAGACATCGGTTCACGAAAGTACAAGAAATTATAAGGTTTCCACGAAAAAGGCATGAGCTGTTGATGACATTTTTACCATGTTCTTGTCACTGAAATCATTAATAAATGCTTGTACTACGACTTTACTCTTTATGTTCACCAAAAATTGTGATGATCGGACATGTGTAAATTGGCCAAAACTCGCAGTAAACATGGCGTTCCGCTCTATCGCTCGCCAAAAAGGACTGTAGCCTTAACACCTGAACTATTTGCCAAAATATTAAGTTGTTAATATGCGTTAAATCAAACATGACGCCCATAGCGAGGTCAAAATTGGCCGCCGAAATACATATTTTCGTACAAAATGGGTTAACCTTTACATTAAAAAGGGCAATAGAACTTGAATTATTCGAAATAAGCAATGGAAAATTGGTTTGGGGTTAAATCTGAACCATGTGCCCCAATACTATCATTTAAAATGACGCCTATTGCGAGGTCCAAAATGGCAGCCAAAATGCATTTTTTGCATCAAAATTGGTCGACGTGACAAAAAAGTCAATAAAACATGAAATATTAAAGATAATCAATAGAAAATTGGTTTGAGGGTTACATCTTAACCATATGCACCGATAATATGTTGTTGCAAGTTAGTGCATCGGTGGTTCCATCGCTTTGCACCAATGAGGTCCCGGGTTCGATTCCCGCACTCGGCACTTTATGTGCATTCGGTTTTCAGTCCATATTTGATTCGCTTCCGCAGACTTTTCTCCGGGTACTCCGGTCTTCCTCCTGCATTCAAAACTGAATTTTAAAATATCTTTGAGCCCTGTTGAAGATAAGCTTTCTTTAGCTTACTAAATTGTGTTTTCTTGGCGAAAGCCTAAACAAGGTTGTTTTTAAACAAAAATAACGCACATTGGAGGTTCACAATAATGGCCACCATTTTTTTTTCAATCAAAAAAGGGTTTGGATGGCAGTGGAACAGAATTAAACACTTTATGCAGCAAAAATACTTCACCAATGATTGTTTTCACCAATAAATGTGTTAACTATTTCAGATCTAAAGTCATGCTGATGATAACAAGGTGCAAGATGCCAAAACACATTTTTGCACTCAAAAGTGGCCTTAAACAGCATTTAACACATTTGACTTTGATGGTTTGAGCAGACACATTTCTCCCCAAATTATTTTGTTAACATGTATCAATCCCCAAAGAGTACCATTTAATCGAGGCCCGAAATGGCCACCCAAAATACTTTTCCATTCAAAAATTTGTGTTAGAGTGGTTGGTATTGAAATCCAAAATCGAAAATGGCCCCACAATCAATGGAATATGATTATAGGTGGTCAAAACTTAAAAGCAACCCGAATGGCAGCAATATTGAAGACACTGTATTTTGCAGCATCAATTTGTATTTGACTCCTGTGTATATCTCTAAAGGCCATAAAATGCTGTTCTTTTAGTTATGCCAAATTTTGGTATGAAAAAGTACACTTTAGTGGTTTATAATATCTTGTACTTTTGAGTTATTTTTCAACCTAAGTTTCTGTTAACACTAAATTTATTATTCATTACTAAAATATTCATTAACCTTTAATACATACACTCGTTTGGGTGTTGTTAGTTCCACTACAGGGTGTCCCAATAAAAAAACGCAACGAACTTTGACCTTTTATTTTGAGAGAACAGAGCACAATGAGGAGCAAACGTTACAATAATGTTATAGACCATATCGATAATTGACATACTCCCGCCGTTGATGGGGTAAATCCACAGAATCGGATGGGGAACGGAACTCAGAGCGAGAGCAAGTAGTGTGTTTATCATAGTTGGCCTCGTTCTGAGTTCCGATTCCCCGTCCGGTTCTGTGGATTTACCATCATTGGCGGGATTATGTCAATTATCGATTTGGTGTATAGAGTAGACCATTGGCTTTTACGGGATTTTTGTTTTGTTTAATTTGGAATCAAAAGTTATTGCACATTTTGTAAAGACCCGAAAAATCTTGGTCTGATTTGTTAATCTCTAAAGATTCACCTCTGGTGACGTCATTTGGTACACGTTGAATGGAAATTGCTAAAAACATCACATGATTAGGAGAAGCATCCCTTGGACCCATTGCATGACATAAGGAGTGATGCCTCTGCTAATATTAAGCAGGTTGTTGCATCTGGTTTAGTCAATCTGTTGCGTCCCATTGACGGGCCAGATGAATCATTAACTCACTTGAGTTCTTGAACTCCTTTGTCTTCGGTTTTCTTCCGTGGTTTCGGTTGAAGACTTATTATTGTTTAACATCTTTCATTAGAATCCTTTTTTTTCCCGACTATTTTGGTAGAGACTGTATCCTAAACTACCCGATTGTCGCACCAGAAGTAAGATATTCAAGGAATATGAGAGTATCAGGAAGATCCGTACTTTTATTGAAAATTTTAAACTATTTAAAGGGACTGGCCTAGATTCTTCCCACTAATTTTTTTACATGCATATTTTTTTTACTTGAATCGATAAAACATGTTTATAATAATATAACCTACAAGTGGTTTTCCATTATTTTGAGGAATATTGGAGAAAATTGCAGTTCTTTACCTACTTTAATTTTTGTCGCCGGCGACAAAAAGTGGTGTGAAAACAGTGTTTCTAGTTTGAAAACTGATAAAAAATCTTGTTTCTACACTTGTGATGGCTAAACAAATTATTTTTGATGAAATTGTTTCTCTTTTAATATGTTTTAAATTATTACCATGAGCTTTGTTTGATCCTTTATCTAGTAAATCCATTTGAGGTACAAAAATTAGGATTTAGCAAAAACACCACCATCAAAGAATGACATATTGCAAATTAATTCTTTCTCAATTTGAACCATTTGTGTGTAAATGTTTGCACTTTTTTGGATGTTGCTATACTTTTAAGCTTTGTTTAGAGCATTTTCATAAATATTTAATTCTAGGTGGAATCTAGGCTAGTCCCTTTAAGTTAAAAATAAATTGAAAATATCACTTAATGTTAGGTACAGGTCAGGTAAGATTGGTTTGGATTGGTTGAGCTCTAGTTGATTGCAGAATTCTCTTCATTTCAAGTTTGCATTTCTTAAGCTGGAAGAACTTACAAATCAGACCAAAATAGATTTAAAGGGCCTTCTTAACTTCTTCATATCTTTGGACTGGAGTGGTAAAATGAAACTGGACAAAAAGCACGTTGTAGAGTAATTACTTCACTTTTGAAAAACATATATTACTATGATTTAGTCTTTTGGCAAGTATTTTTTTAACATTTTTTATTTGCTCGTTGCGTTAATATTGGGACAAGCTGTAGAGCCAACTGCTATTTTTTTCTGTCATATCCCCAAAGAGCCGACCTATTTTTTTTTTCTTCCCATTTTTCATTGGTTTACCATTGACAACATTAGTTCAATGTTGGTTTAAAGCCACTATTACAAAATTTCTAAGGTGAATGTATTTTAGTGTCCGTTTTACTCATTCTTGCCCATCTTTTGAATAAAAAGGGTGTTTAGGCGGCCATTTTGGGTCTGATAATTGGTCCCATTTTGGATTTAAAAATTGTTAAAAACGTAAGGGTATTTGCTGTATCTGTTAACCCTCGGTCGTCACCCTTGTGAAAATGAAATTGACGCGCCAAAAGTGTGGTTGTTTTATACCATAGTATAGGGTCTCCTCTTTCTATTGATACCAAAATCATGAAAATCGGTCAAGGCGTTACGTAATAATGACGTCATAAAGTACTTTAGGTCGGAAAATTGGGGGAAAAATCAAAAATTCGCTGTAAAAATTCTAAATATCGGATTTTCATCAGGTTTGTTGCTAATGAATAAAGGAAATGGTAGTTCTAACATGTTCTTTAAGTTTAAGCTTGTTAGCATGCAGATATTTTTCATAATGAAGACTTTTATATAGGGGGTGTTACCATCCCACCCCCCACCCCTACCCACGGACTTTTGACGGCTTACCCTACCCCCACCTAAGGTGGTATCCCCCGACTTTTTTCATCAAAATGACCGCAAAGGATGTAAAAACAATGACATAGGGGTCACTTTGTTTTGCGTTTTGGAGCAATTGGCGACGATCTGTTAGGATGGGGGTGGTACGTAACCACCCCCACCCCCCCTTAGGTGGACGAGGGTAAAAGGCATTTTCATTGATTATCTTGAATATTTAATACGTTTTAATGCCCTTGTTATGTCACTGTAAGTAACTTATCTTAATATGAAGTACATTAGCTTAGAAAGATATTATCTTGTTGAAACCCCATGTTTCTTTCTACTGACTATTCACGATATTAGACATTAAAAATCTCTTTTACATCATGTTGGACCTCACAATGGGTGTCATTTTTAATTTGAAGCATATTAACATAATATTGGGGCAAATGATTTATTATGTAGCCCTCAAACAAATTTTCCATAGATTATTTTGAATATTCACCTTTTTTTGGTGGACATTTTATTTTGAATCGCCCGTGTCATATTACGAAATTTTGTATAGAGTAGGTATCAAAATTTTAAAGCATGAAAAAATTGAGTTTTCAAGATACAATACTTTTTGTAAAATGACATTTGGGTGTTTAACCTATGTTTGCGAGGTCAAAGAATCCATTTGAACATGTTTTGTCAACATCAGACTTTTCGTGTGTGTAAAAACGACCAATTTAGGTCAAATTATGCTATGAGGGCGCTTTTGCCGATAAAACGAACATGGACATTCCGATTGCGATAATTACCAATACCAAAAAATAGGTAATCATTGTATCTGCACAGCAAATTTGAGCACTCTGAACAAAACGGTTTGGTCGTGGCGCCAATTAATAGGCTAGTAAATCTGTTGATTTGACGTAGACAAAATTGCAACACAAAATTTTTTGGTTGAAATTAACTGTTGATGACCTCCCAAAAACATATTCAAAATGTAGGAAAATGTAAGCTTATCAAAGTTGGTTAATTTGCATAAAACAAAATGGCTGCCAAAACAAGGGGTGAAATTACAAAATTGGTCAAATTTTGTTCAAAACCATACCAACATGTTCCTCTCATCACAAGGAGGCAGAAAAAGTACACTTTTACTTATGTCTGAAATATGGTTTTGGAGTTATAGCCAAAAATGTAAAAGGTCATATAAGAGGTCACGGAACTGGCCCTATGGGTGTCCAAAATTTCAAAAAAGTGTCCGATTTTGTTCAAAATGGTCTCAAACTATTCGTCTTGCAAAACTGTCTTCACAAAGGAATAGTTTAAAGTGCATCAGATCAGTTGTTGCTATGGTTATAGGTCAAGTAAAAACTTTGTGCTACATGCACAAATGCAATGGTTAAAAAAACATGGACTAGCCTGCTACCATGGCAACAATTGACCTGACACACGTCTAACTATCACTCCTAACTCCAGAACTATATTTCAGATATAGGTAAAAGTATACTTTTTCTTCTTCCTTGTGATAACAGGAACGTGTTGGTGTGGTATTGAAAAAGATTTGACTAATTTTGAAATTTCACCCCTCGTTTTGGCAGCCATTTTGTTTGATACAAATTAACCAACTTTGACAAGCTTACATTTTCCTACATTTTGAATATGTTGTTCAAGAGGTCATCAACAGTTAATTCCAACCAAAAAATCTTGTGTTGCAATTTTGTCCACGTACCCCCATGAATTTTCATAGATTGACTAAGTGAAACATAGAATTACACAATTTAGTGCCATAGCCTTAGGTTTGTGTGTAAGTCAACGAACTTTTGTCCCCTGTGTTTTCAATAGAGGCGTTTTGAAAAGTAATAAAATGGTACCACGAGCAAACGAAACGGAGCTACATACTGAATTTTTTAGAATATAATATTAAAGGGAATGTTCATCTTCAATTCAATAACGAAAAATGTTTCAAAATGAGTAACGCTAAGGCATGGCTAGCAAAGCGCCCTCGTGGCTTACATTTGCATAAAATGGCGGATTTTTACAAAAACGAAAAATCAATTTCTGTCAAAAATGTTAAAAAGTGATTCATTGACATCAAAAACATAAATATGCACCCCAACATTGTTAAAATATTATATAGAATTCCA
>JXSR01S008029.1:82254-94804 GCA_000969725.1 Ophiothrix spiculata
GCGATATTTGAGTTTCTGTATAAGAGATTGGAAATACCGAAAAGGCTAATGGGCCGACGTTGATCTCTTCTCATGTCTGTTATTACTTAGAGCACCTGACTTAGAGTATCTCTTATGTTAACAACTATCTGTTCTGCTGATAAATTGATGACACAGTTATGACAAGTTGACTCAAAACTTGGCTATTTTCCCACGAATTTAAATAGATATGACACATGCTTCTCATTAAATTTACAACAAATATAAAGCAATTATATAAATAAAGAACACACGTATCTATAGGAAAAAGAGAAATCAGAAGTATCTGTTAATTTGAAGAATGCCCAAAAGTATCTCAAAAATCATGTACAGTTAGGTCACTATGCTGATGATGCAGATCAGTATCCTGATTATTGTTCTTTACTTAGTGTAAATTGTGATTTTTTTTTTACTTGATGGGCCCTGTGTAAACTTCTAATTTGCATACAGCTGCTGTCAGCTGAGAAAAAAACTACTTAATTGACTGTAGTGTCAACATTTAAAAGTTGTGACTCACTATTGTGATATTATTATAAATATACAGTTGGGCAACATGGAATCATTGGCTATTTTGGAGCATTAGCAAACTGTGATCAGTTATCACATTTAAGCAGTTATTGTCATTATGTCGTTACCCATTAAACCTTAGAATTCACAGAATCAATTCTTAAACCTCGGAAATGTTCAATGTTTCCACATGTTCCAAGTAGCCTGAGTCTAGTCTTTTGGTTTAAACCATAACTGTTTCTCGTTTCGGTATTTCCAGATATGAATACATGTGGTGTGATGGTGAGAAATATAAGAAGCCTACAGCCCTCCCAGCCAATGAATATGTATCCAATCTCATGGAATGGGTAGAAAAAATCATCAACAATGAACATGTCTTCCCAGTCAATGTTGGTAAGTCTTGGATCATTCTAATCATAGATCTAAAAATAAATGGAGTTGATTTATAGTGCACTCAACTTTGATAATGCTAGGACTCGAACTCAAAACCTCTCACACTGTAAGCATCATAATAGTTGAGCTGACTTGACTGCTTATTCAAACAATACCACAAAGAGTTGTTGAAAATTCGGGATGGTGAAGTTGTTATAGCAGGATACCCTGGTCACATAACCTTGCGGCGAGGTTACGATGTGTTTACGGCGTCATACCGGGTAGAATTCAGCGGACACCAATAGGACACCGGCCGGTGACCAAGCGGTGTCTGTGCGGAGACCGGACGGTGTGTGCAAGCTGTAGAGATGCCGGATGCATGCCATAAAAATTTAATTGCGAGTTCAAACCTTGCAGCTTGTATATGATGTCTTCAGTTATGGTCCCATAACCACCAGCGTCCGACTTGTGACCGACCAGACAACGCAAGCATTAACCGGTGTCATACCGGCGTTGTGGCTTCCTTCCGATTACCAGACACAGGTCGACTTATGTGACCATAGCATTACTATGGATTTGTTGCCAAGATTTGATCCAATACATACCTGATCTTGAACGTTTTTTCAGTATACTCTGCATAATAAAGTCTTTCGAATTTCCTTTCCAATTGTTTTGAGAGCCAAAAATGGTAGTTTCTTTTACGGGTTATGTTCGGCTATCATTGGCATTAAAGGTGGTAACTCAATTATTTTGGGGTTCCAAATTTCAAAATTAAATTAGAGATTTTTATATCATATGCACCGATGACAATATGAAACCTCATATTCATAACTCATTAAGTTTATATAGTTGAATTATGCTTCCTTCAAGAGATATGATTAAAGGAGGCACACTTACTGGAAACTTTTTAATTTGCAACAATATATATTATGTAGTTTTTCTATGGGCAGCTCTCGAGTACATTTTAGCCTATAACATCAACTATCAATATGCAAACCAAAATTCACTGTAGGTGATGGTCCGTCACTCAAATAAGAAGAATCTGCTTGCCATTTTTCGAGTGAATAGAGTCGCATACTTCTAAGCAACCATTGTTGTTGTTGTTAGAACTTGTTTTGCAAATAACAAGATCACGCATATCAAATAATATACTTGTTGGAATTTGTTATCTTTTTTTTTCTTTTTCAGATGTACCATTTCCCAAGAACTTTGCCCCCACATGTAAGAAAATTTTGACCCGATTGCACCGAGTGTTTGTCCATGTATATATTCACCATTTTGACTGCTTGGTGTCAATAGGAGCAGTAAGTATATCACCAGAAAGAAAGTCGTATCTGCAATAGCTGCCTTTTGTCATTAATTTGGATTGCACACTGTAGAATCTCCAGTCTTGGGTCAGTGGTTCTTGAAATGGTTCTTCATCACCTGAAGAACCATTTCAAGAACCACTGACATAAGACAGTGACATTTCGAGACATTTTTCACATTCTTGTGACAAGTTGAAAAATAAATATATCTTAGGGCAGCCATTGCAGATACGACTTTCTTGCACTCACATGGCGAAATAAGATTGTTAGGTTGTTTCAGAGCAGTTGTTGTGATTTAACTTGACTATCGCCACGGTAGCGCATTCGCCGTACTTTCCAAGATCAACTCTTAGCTTGACTAAGGCTGCGATCACATAGAAGTATACGGTATACAGGTATACGGTGCACGATTTCAACCGGGCAAGCGTATAGATTCAATCGAACACGTGAATTTAATGCTACCGGGTCACATAAGAGGGCACTATTCGAAAAAACGTATAGCTCGCCGAGCCTGTACAAAATATAGCTATCGAATAGCGTATACCGTATACTTCTATGTGATCGCAGCCTTATATACTTGCATCTTGCCCCGATGGGGGTTACATCACGTCATTACAAACGAAGCATATCAAGGTAATGGATATCAGTTTATCATGCTTGCTGCTAAATTTTCAGAGCACAACGTGATCAAAATTGTTGACATCACGCTTCCCATGCGACAACCACAACAGTCACACTGAAACCATCTTTATTGATAAGATATGATGATACTGGTTGCCTTTGATCATGGAGCTACAGGCTGAATCCAAACACATCACCTCGAATTGTCACTCAATGTAAATCTAAATACATGGTACACAATCATCAGTCTTAGACTCTGTTGAAGAGATTAATATTTTGCCTACACAACTTTTGCAATAGCCACTTAGTGTGCTCTGTATGTATTAGGTGTTGTAGGAATGTTTGTACAAATGCAAAACAGTATTCTTTGTGTAGTGCTCAAATTTAATTTCTGTCAGATATAACACAGGACACTGTCCCATAAACTGCTGAGATAGATTTGTCCATACCCGCGTCTTTGGTTAGTGTCAAGTTGTACGACACCAGAGGCTGGGAACAGGGTCAAGTCACATGAGTTGATTTCTGTGACAAGTGCATTTGGTATAGCATTGTCACAACCCTGATTGGCTATACCATATCACTTACTGTAATCCCTGCGTAATGAAAATAACGGAATGCTTTATGGTAATGATTAGTTCACCTAGAAAATATTAAAACCAATTTATGGCATATTCATACTAGTACAAGTCAGTATTTCAATGAGAACTAGTGTGTATGAATTAAAGATCAGTCGAGGAAAAACAGCTGTAGCTCACCAAAAAGGGATGTATACATGTATAATTAGGTGATTTTTGCTCTGCATCAATCTGTTCAGTATACTTTTGTCATGTGAATTTTGCATGAACATGTTAATATTTACATCCAACATAGGCCTTTTTTGATGGGGGGACATTTTTTTTCTAGATGTGGATGTTGACATATCTGCATTAACCCTGCAGATTACCGCAATGCGAACTTGGGACCACTCACACCCAAATCCCACATTGAGCAGGGCAAGCCATCAGGCTGTTGCTGCCCTGGCAGTGTTTTTGTGATTGTAGCCAACTCCAGTCTGTAACATATTTGGAATTGGGCGAGTTTATTAATTTTCTGAAATAGGATATTGTAAGATTCAGTAGGTTAAGGTTAGCGAGCTATTTGTATGCTCAGTTAAACATTTAAAGCCTGGCTCACATTGTGATGAATTCTCAATGGAAGATGATGAATACGAGTCATGGCGTAAAGCAACAACAGCAGACTGTTACCTACGGAAGCCTGCGATGGCTAGCAAATTAGTCAGTGTCAAGTAGATATTCAAACACGCCACAGAGTTGTTCATCACGAATCAACAACGATGCATCCATGCGTCTGCGTATTTTTATCGCACGAGGGTGGCTTTAGCCATCCGAACGTGATAAAAATATGCCGACGCATCGGATGCAGAGTTGTTGATTCGCGATGAACAACTCTGTAGCGTTTTTGAATACCTTTCAACAACAAAAATCTTCCTAAAAACGTATTAATCAAATTCTATATAAATGACAATTTAACAAATACTCATCTTCATAAAAATATTTAGCAGAATCTGAAGCAAAATGCTAGTTATTAAATATTTGTTGCTTTGTCGTTTTTTACTGTTCCCAAACGCCAGTCCTTGCACGTATTCAAGTTGCGACGCGCGATGAACAGTGCGCCGACTTAGGTGTCCTGCGTAAACGCACCTCCTTGTACGCTGTGCCGTGCGTGACGCGCTTATTTGAATATCAACTGTGGATTCATCACGAATCAACAACGGCGCTCTCCCGTATAAGAAGATACGATGAGTTGTTGAAGTGACGGTAACACACAATACTGGCGGGGAAATTTAATTTGAAATCCGCAGCTTTACATCAGTTGCAGTTACCTTCCATTCATCATAGTGTGAGCCTGCCTTAACTCTTATAGCGCCGAAGGTAAAAATTTGGTGTTTTCATTAATAGCTGCTTTTTTGGTTAAATTTGATTGTTTCCCTGAATGACAAATTTTTCTGAAGATTTACTGTTTCTATACATGATCTACTTGGTAAGTTTATATGTGTGAAGCAATAAAAGTTTTGAAAAATATGGATGTTTTTGTCATTGGTTATGCATTTAAACTTGACATTTCAAGAATGTTGCTATAAGGCAGCTATTAATGAAATCATACAATTGGTGCAATTTGCACCATTTGGCACTTAAGGTCAATTAAAAGACCAAAATGATATGAAACTAGCATAAAACAGTCTGACTAAATTCAAATTATTTTTTCTTTCCCTTTACAGGAAGCACACATCAACACATGTTACAAACATTTTTACTACTTTGTGATAGAATTCCAAATGGTTGACCCCAGAGAGTTAGAGCCCCTGGTAAGTACAGAATATCAAAAGAAGATATCAAGACCTTCCCATCATGCCTTGCTTCCAATGGATATTTTGTACAGGTTGCAATGAACATCTTTAGTGATAAAACATGTCTGAAATGCATAATTAGGATGAGGTCTGCTAATTGTGCTGTTTCATCACTAAAGATGTTCATGACAACCTAGCTGCACAAAATATCCCATTGGAAGCAAGGCATGATGAGAAGGTCCTGATATCTTCTTTTCATAATATCCAAGTTAAGCTGAATTTATACTCAAATGCAAAAAATGCACATGTGTACATCACATTCGTGAGGTCAATGACATGCTGCATTTTTTTGTCTTTGCTTTGAGTATGAATTCAACTTAAAATTGATATATTTAATGAATTATTATTTTTTTAATTTATTTTTTGCATTTATTTTAATTCACCCAAATCACTGACCTGACAACTAGAAAGATTTAATCTCATTTAGTACGATTTTTGACAGCAGAAAATCTTACTAAGAAGTTTTTGTGAGTCTGAATCGGTTGAAATTACCTAACGAGGTATTTTTTTGTGTAAAATCTTCTTTTTACTAAAATATCTACTTTCTGGGGGTTGTAAAATCTACTATTATTGAGGAAATTATATAGGGGAATCCGATCTGTAGTTGCTTCCATCTTGTTGCTCATGGAGCGAGTTATTGTACCGCCAGATATGTTTGGAGTTTGGCTCGATATCCAGACAGATCGCATAAATTTTCTTTTGGCGCATATAATGTAATTCATTCTGTTCCACGTGCAAATCTTGTCTGCGTTTCATAAAGTATCTTTTGCGATGTGCTCTGATCAAAGTCCACCAATTTTCCGGCTAATCCACTTTGAAGACTCTCAAAGTGTGGTACGCAAAACCACAAAATGCCGGAAGTACAAACACTCTCCCTCCATGAGCAACAGTCCAAGATGGCCACCATCCCATTGGATTTACAAATGGCGACAAGTACAGATTCCCTCTTATATAATTTCCTTGGCAAAGTGCAAAGATAACAGCTAACAGAAATCATCCATTTTGTAAATTTTACAATAACATTTAAGAATCCTTTAAATTTGATTTGCGTTCAGTTTGCTCTTAGATTCTTAGAACAGTGCTTAGGAACTTTGTTTTGGAGTTCCGAGAATAGATTGTATATTTTTCGATAGGTATATTACCCTAAATATGGAAATAATCTGTATCTCTTGTTTGTTTATTACTTCAACCCTAACAGAAAGAAATGGCAGCCAGAATTTGTCACCATCATTGATAGAGACCTGCATCCTGCCATCCAACCTGCTTTCTAAGTTGTATATTATGGTTCATATCGGTTTATTTTGTATTCCCTCATCATGTCGAATCATCCCAGATTTTAGTGGCAGTGTACGGCACAGCTGGGGGGTATGCTACCCCTCATCATGTTGAATCATCCCAGATTTTAGTAGCAGTGTACATCACAGCTGGGGGGTATGCTACAGAAGACATACTGTGAGAATTGTCCCTCATTGCCAACCAACTCCGCCTCACAGGGATGTTATACCTTGCCTTCCTTGCGGATATTTATTTTTTGCGGGTCTATTGTAGCAAGACATGTCCTTCCAAAGCATACATAGTCTAATATGTGATGTTCTGTGATACTGCACAAGGTATTTTTTTATTATAGAGGGTGTGATTTGTAAAATGTAATTCATTTTCAAAGCCATACAAATATGTTTACATATGTGAAACAAATACATCTTGTTTCGTCATGTGAGTGCAAGAAAGTCGTATCTGCAATAGTTGCCTTTTGTCATTAATTTGGATTGCACACTGTAAAATCTTCAGTCTTGGGTCAGTGGTTCTATAAATGGTTCTTCAGGTGACAGTCATTCAAGAACCACTGACTTCAAATTCTTGTGTCAAGTTGAAAAATAAATATAACTTAGCGCAGCCATCGCAGATACGACTTTCTCGCACTCACATGACAGTTTGTTTCTAACAAAGTGTCCAGCTTGTTTCAGGTGTCACCTTGCCATGTGAAACTGTAATAAAAAAGGTGAACGTTCTTGTACAACTGTAACTAAGTTTTGGAAAAGAGTTATCTTTTTCCACGTTAGCTCAGTGATTTCTGACAGCTGATGTATCTTTTTTTTTAATGAAATGTACATTTTGTATAATAGGCCTATACAATAAAGATTGTGTTTTCAGTGACAAATTTGGTCCTAATGCACAAAGAAGTTAAAGATTTCGACAATATTTAAAGTTAGACCTGGTTTAAGTGCCATATTTTTTACCTTAGGATTTTTAAGTGAGACCTGCACCAAACAGTTCATTTTTTTTTGTGTGTTTTTTCATGATGATTGCTTCTCAGCCTTAAAGATTCTGATATAGAATTTTAAAAACACACACAAAAAAATGAACTGTTTGGTGCAGGTCTAGCTTTAAAAATCCTGTCTCGGTCTCAAATCCCTCTTGTATACGGATCTCTGTGTTTAGTATGTGAAATATGGTTCCTTGATAAAGATAACCTAGATGGAAGAATAAGTCTGTACAGTGTACATGTCACACAAGTACCTTTAATGCACTTTTAAATAGTGATATATGTCAAGTATAGTGGCTTGCGTACCCAATTGTAACTAGGGAAATCAAAATTGCTGCGGCTGTTGTGTCATATTTTGTGACTCCTTATTCCCCCTAGTTGGCAAAGCTTGGCTCATGATGAATTGAAAAGAGCACTGGTGTCTTTGATGTACCTGTAGTTGACTTGAATATGTTTACCTCTCTTAGGATGAAACCACATATAAAAAAACATATATGTGATGGCTCACCCCGAAAGGGGGGACTTTGCAGATGATATCAATTTTGAGTTTATCATTTCATCTGTTACAGCATTTTCTTAGCTTTAAAATGACAACTTATTTGTTGAAATTGATCAAGGCGATCAAATTTTACAACAGAAAATCTGCAGGAAATTCTTATTATTTTCTTTAAATTTTTTGCTGCATATTTTCATCAGTTTCTCGAAAAGTGTTCTTTTGCAAAGTCCCCCTTTTGGGGGTGAGTCATCACAGAAATTCAAAAAACATCCAATTGTTATCTACTAGGCATGGGAATTTTCAGAAAATTTCCTGATTTTGGAAAATTTGTTATTCTAATGCCAGATCTCCGGACAAGGTATTACATGTTGCGTTATTTTATCATTTTGGAGCTTAGATAATTTAATGCTATATTTAAAGCACTGCCATATAATAATGTATATACACCTTTGCACATTAAATTCAGGGCAAGCTACATAAGAACTTGAATCATCAATCAATCTACATTGTCTTAGATCCCATTAGTGCAGATTGCATTTACACAATTTACCATCAGTCCAGGAGCCGATTTTAACTAATATTTAGCGATGATCGCTAACCCCCGTTTTGATCGCTAACTCAAGAAATAAACGCTAAATTGTTAAAAATCCCCGCTATTTAGCGATCATTTTTGGAGTTGGCGATGAAAACGGGGTTAGCGACCATCGCTAAATGTTAGTGAAATCAGTCCCAGGTGTGGATTCCTTCAGCTTATTGGGGTGAACGTGCATGTGTTTGGGTGTGTTTGTGTATATTATCCATACGTCCTACCAAGTCATGCATGAACATGCACTCATAGTGCTTGAGACTATCATGACATGTGTCATCCATCAGATGTAGATCAATGTGGATCCCAGTAATCTACATCTATGTACATCCAATCTCTCATGTACCTCTCCCCATTGATATGTGATAGTGTGTGAGCAAAACTTTTTATGAAGTCCTCTTCAGGTCCTTACAAGAAGACACCTGGCCAATTGTGAACAAGTTCAATCTCACAATGAAAAAAGGTTTTGCTCATGATTTATGTGTGTAGTGTTGTGATGTATATGTATGAATCCTTCACAATATCATTCAGTGATTCTTTTTTAAAAGTTGGGCCACAATTCCTCTAACAATGTAAACAGTGTAAATATAGGGCGCAATCTTCAGGTTTTTACCTTTACACGCAATATAAGGCCCTACAACCTACATAGTTTGCATTATGGTACCAGCTTTCTTCCTTATTTAGCACATTGTGTAGTGTATATCATGTTGCAGGCAATATGATCCCCTTAGCCTTATTAACCCTAAATTTGCACATTTCTGTCTCCTTTAGTATTCAAAACTTTTGCATTCAGCCAGATATTTTTACTTCATGCCGCCTGCATTAAAGGGCAATGAAGATCTGATCAGGGGTTTTAACAATCCATATGCCATTAATGACTTTTATGTATCACACTTTAGTAAACCTAGTGCATATTTTGATGCTGTTTACAATGGAGAAACCTTTTGTTCAGAAGTTAATTTAAGAATAAGCATTTTGGTGCAACTTTACATATCCCGTCTTCTTTCTTTGCCTTTTTACAGAAAGACATGGCTGACCGTATTTGTGCATAACTCACACACACGCCTGTCCACACATCTTTGTTGTATCCTGTCTCGTCGCTATCCGTTTGTTTTAAAACCTGTTGCTTGGAGGAGCACCTGTTGTGTCTTCGTCTTACCTGTTTTGTCTTTGTCTTGTCGACTGTGTTTGTCTGTATGTATCTCATCAGCACCTTATGTAATTAAACATATCCATGTGTATGAATACCAGCCACATGGTGAAACGTACATGTTATTCATTTTGAATGTCTTAGAGAGCATTTGAAACAATTTCGAATGTTTATAATAGGGATGATTTACATTTAATTTGTTAGCAAGTAACAGTTAATTACAAAATATTGGAAATTTTTGATGAAAACCTTCAGAAAAGTCAAAAATTAGACATTTATTTTGTTTGTTCATTTTGGGTATGAGGCAATTCTCTAAACGTGTATATTGATGCTATATATCAAGAAAGAGGCAAAGATTTGTTTGTAAAACATTTCCTTTCACATCATAGGTTGTAGATGAATCCAAAAAAAATTGAGTTCGCATTAGATCTCCTGGTAAAGTCAATTTTGAAGTTTCAACTCTAGAGGGGAGTATTTATCGTTGTCAACAACAATCGTTAATAAATATATAAATATATAAGAATATCTAAATATTTTGATATGTAGGGTTTGAATTTGACATTGAAACTTTGCATGCTGCAATTATTACCACTAATACTTCAATCAATGCAAAAATCTCAAACTGATTGGGGACAAAATTTGGGATGATGCTTAACTTGTCCAACGCCCCTGTTACAATAAATATGATGTGAATAAATCGCCATGTGAGTGCAAGTGCAATGGCTGCCTTAAGTTATATTTTTAAGACATAGTCACTAGAATGTGAAAAATCCCTCAAACTTTACCTGAAGAACCATTTCAAGAGCCACTGACCTAAGACTGGAGATTATACAGTGTGCAGTCAAAAATAATGACAAATGGCAGCTATTGCAGATACGACTTTCTTGCACTCACACGACAAAATGCAAACTTGTAAAATGAGTAGCATGTAGTGCTCATCATGTGATGGATTTTCCTTGTGATGCTACGGCAACCTGTCACACCGCGACACCTACATCTTAATTTTGATGTTTCTCCATTATTTGATGTGACCTTTTGATGACCTATTTAAAAGGGTGAAATGGTCAAGTGAGTGCACGAAAGTCGTATTTGCAATGGCTGCATGTGTCATTTCAATTTTACACCTTGTTACTAGAATGCGATAAATCCCTCAAAATCCCTTGAGATTTTTCAGATTACGGTGTAACCTGATGAACCAATTCAAGAGCCACTGACATAATGTCAGAAAATTCGAGGGAATTTTTGCATTCTAAATGATAGTTGAATAAAAAATAACATAAGGCAGCCACTGCAGATACCACTTTCTTGCACTCACATTACAAAATGTTCTAGATGCTGCTTTCTGACTATTAACAACAAACCTTTATCCATACTGCTGATTTAAAGTGCTATATTTTGGATCTGATGTTAATGTCTTGAAATTTTGAAATATATATGAACGCAAAGAAAAACCAAACCCAAAGAGTGACATCTTGACAAACTTGTAGTCTATGGTTCCATTGCATACTGGATTATAGAATTGTACTCCCTGTAAAGTTCTATGTTTTTGTTGTTTTGTTAACAAGTTTATGTGCTCAAAAAGTAATTGACTTGTTCATATGTATGTGTATCAAATTTTAGGATACAATTGTAAGACCTTAGACAAACTATGTTTTTTTATGTACAAAATATGGGAAGTAACTGGTGTATTATTGAGTCCATAATGATGTGTAAGCTCTGATTTGTTGATAAGAGTATGTATGTATGTACTGCTTAAAGGCATTGTCAACATTATGTAAAACAGGGTTATGAAATTTGGCAATATTGTAATCCTTCTTGTTGATTTGCCCTTTACATGGTCTGTACTGCTTTTACATGTCTGTGCTGCCCCGTGTAGAATATGTTAGAAATTTATGGGCCGGCAATTAAGGCTGTGTCTCCATATGCATATATTTGAGGGGTGCTCTGGCAAAATGAGAGGAAAGTCGCAAATTTCAAAATTGAGTTTATGACATATTTTAACTATCTATAATCTGTGCTTTCGAATGATATATAATATGTCACACTTTCTTTGTGCATTCTTCCCTTAGAGATCAAAATCCAAAGCAGTTCACTGAATATATTGCAATGGAAATTTGCTGCAAATCGATTTCAAAGATACTGATTACTACAGTGTATAATGGCAACGTGCAATCAATTAACCATGAATAATTGCACTTCCCAGCAAAGTTGACCTTCGAAATTTTACTTATAGGTGAACATTCATCCATGGATGCTTTTTATGTCAAAAAAACGAAATTTGACTTTTCACCCTATTTTTACTTTAGAGGCCATTTATTCAAAATGTGCATTTGCGACTTTCCTATCATTTTGCCAGAGCAACCCACATTTAGCTTGAGATTTTGCCTCTCCCCACAAATGGCAGATCCATGCAAAGGGCAAATAATGCTATCTATGGTATGTTTTGATATTCTTAACAATTGTTATCTAGATCTGTTGTAAAAATGGGAAATGGTTTCTTTCCTATTTTAGTCTAGATAGCTGTTTAAATTAGGAAATAGGAAACATTTAAAATGGGTAGAATTATTTAGAATCGATTCTTTGAGTAAGGTAAATACTGCCCTAAATTGATACCGTAATTTCTGGAATATAAGCCGCAGCTTGTGCATTGAATTATTACTAACAATAGCTGCTGCAGCACAGCTTTAATTAAGATTGTTACGGTCAGAGATGTTAAATGACCAAGGCCAAATTCACCTTTCGGGTTCTTAAATGAAATACAAAAAAATACACTGAAAAGTATTATCTGAAAACTTTCTTAAAACTTTAATATTTGTTTTGGTT
>JXSR01S008030.1:14558-26371 GCA_000969725.1 Ophiothrix spiculata
ATGCATGTCAAAGAAGTCTTCAGGTAATGTGTATTAAATATGTAGCCACCAGCCTCTAAGGTAGCCACCTAAACCCTGCTATAGAGGTAGACACACAGTCACACTTATCGATGGCATTGGGCCTGAACTCATGATGCATGTCAAAGAAGTCTTCCAAGTAATGTGCACAATACACAACCTTTGAATTCAACCACTGCTGAAAGCAGCCACCACAACCTGCTATGTCTGCAGATGCACAGTCTTAACCTTGGAGATAGCATTGGGCCCAGGGATTGAATTTCACCAAGGCAATCAGTCAGTGGCCTTGCTGTTCCTCAATATAAAAGCATTGCTATGCATGTAGTGGCCTCCTGTACTTTTGCACACTAGCCTTGATGCCCTTCAAAATTTAAATGGTCTTATGAGTCCTGATTGGTGCTGAACTCATAAATTAATGCATGTTGGACAAGTCTTCAGGTAATGTGTAGCTTCCCAAACTAACCCTTGCTACAGGTAGCAATCCCAAGCCCATTATGGAGGCAAACAATTTTTAAGAGCCTTTAACCCAAGACTAGACAGGATATACAAATTTTTGAAAACTTTTTCTTGCACAAGGTTGATATTAGCTTGTTTTCTCTAATAGACACATTGATGCACCAGTAGACTTTGAAGAGATTCATGTGAGTGGTCTAGATGGAGAAGATTCCGTTGAGAATGCTATCATTGCTGTCAAGAGAAATGGTATAGCATTGAAGGGAAATCTGCACACGGAAAATGTGGGAAATCTACTTGCAGGAAAAACACACAATATAAGGTTAAGGTAAGTTTAAAGGGAGTTGTAAGGAGCCCAAAGATATCGGGGAGATCCTGATCTTCACATGGCCTGTATAATGGCATCTCTAGCCATGGAGCTGAAATTGGGTGTATTTTGGTACTCTGGGTTCCAGCCAAAATGAACTCCGGATGCTAAGATTTGGTTGCCCGTAGAGACAAACAATGCAAATAATACCTTTCACTAATGATATGCCAACCTGCATGCAAAGTGGGTGAGTGTGTGTGTGTTTTCAATATTTGTGCATTATAACAGGATGCAATGCATCATTGGCAACTAAACCCAATATATCTCAAATTTGATCCCCCATGCCGGAAAAAGAAATTGGCAGCAATTAAGTCTAGGATCTCCTCTCTAAATCTATGAATAGAGCCTATAATCCTGTCCTCAAGATATGTCAGTATAGACATCCCTATAATTGACATAATCCCGCCGTAAATCTACCGAATCGGACGGAGAATCGGAACTCAAAACGAGGCCAAGTATGATATGATCCTATTTGGCCACCTTCTGAGTTCCGATTCCCCGCCCGATTCTGTAGATTTACCCCATCAACGGCGTAAGTATGTTATAAAATTGGTTAGATTGAGCCCATATTTATTGGTCGAGCTATGAGTTGAAAAAAAATTGGGCTTGACGCAGTCGAGCCCAATATTTTAAAACTCATAGTGAGACCAATAAATATGGGATGAAAGTCATCAAAATTTATCATTATTATGCTCAGGATCCAAGTTTTTCCACACTTGGATCCTTCAAAGCATAATAATGTCAATTATAGGATTATTGTCAGTCCATGTGAACCGCAATCTAGCTTAATTTTTATCCTGTTTCCTATCTGTACCTTCGTTAATCTATGGTCTCTACCCATCTGAGCGAGCTAAGTGCTCTGGGTATAGATAAAAGTGAGCGAATGTCCCTCTTGTGAATGAATGTCTTGGATGCAAAGTCTTGACTTATTTTTGTTTTAGGTAACAAAAAGCTTAGTTGCATCGCTTACTTACTCTTCCATTCATTTATATATTTATTCTCTACTTCTGAGGGAAGTGCCATACTATAAATAGAAAATATGAACTGCCCTTTATGTTTTTTGAGGCCATTGTTTAAATTCAGAGGTGTTTCAGAAATGTACCAGTTCTTATAAATTTTGGCCATTTTTGGTTTAAAATGATTGAAAATCATAGTTTGAGTTAGTATGTTACTTTGTTATCTGCTGAAAGCATTGATCAGTCCAGGCACTGCTGCATCCACATTATGTTTTGTCAAATGCGACCTTTGTGATATCATTGGCAGAACGTATTGTTGCATTTCATGCTGTTTTCACAAGCACGGGCACCTACACGCAGGTCATTATCAGAAGTGTAATAAGTGCAGTTGTTTGTGTAAAACTAGAAATAATCTTATTAGATTGGCTCACCCTTATTATACAGTTATTGCCGTTATAGATAATACCCTGTTATTCATTTGTTGAATTGTACTTTTTATTTTCTCCAGGGTTGGCTTAGATTTGTTTGCCAATGTAATTCACTGCAAATCACTACCAGGAGTTGCCACCAGGCATAATGGCATAGACATAGTCATCATCAGAGAAAATACAGAAGGCGAATATTCAAGTTTAGAACATGAGGTAACTACCTATCTGAAGTTCTGTATATGAAGGGCTAGATATACAATATGGTGAAATGGAGATGTTTGTTGACCACAGATTTACAGGGGAGATACCGTCTTTGTATACCGGCCCATGGTCAGCCATGGAGCTAAAATTGGGAGTATTCGGGTCCACACGGTCCCTGCCAAGTTCAACTCTTGAGTGCTGAGATTTGGTTGCGCATAGAGACAAAGCGCACAAATAATACTCTGCTTAAATGACACGTCAACCACGCATGTGTGCTTGTTTTCAATATTCAAGCATCGTCGGCAACAACCGAATACCCCCAATTTTGTCTGCATGCTGGAATTAAAATGGTGGCAAGTCTGGTATCTCCCCTGTAAATCTATGTATGATGTTGACAGACCGTTTGTAACAATGATTGCATAGACAGAAGGTTTGACATCAAAACAAGTGAGAATTCTGATACCAGCATTATCTATGTGTGTGTGTGGGGGGGGGGGGGGGGTATGTGTACTTTTGAACCCAAAGATTGCATATGGAGTAGATAGGATGGCAATCAAAATAGTTAAGTGCCTTGATATTAACCTTTTGCACATTCTGTGGGTCTGAAGAAATGCAATAAAGGAAAAGGTAAAGGGGACGGTCTGTATTGCAGGTCGTAGTGCCCATCTCTCTTTCGAAGCAATTGGGCCAGACTCATTGTATTATATGAAGGGATTGCCACATCTCCTTCCCCGCAAGTCTGTTAACTTCCCAACATTAAAGAATGCAGATACCCATTTGACACCTGGGTAGAGAGGAGCACATCAGGGTAAATATCTTGCTCAAGGACACTACACACGCTGCCCACCGAATTCAAACCCATGACGCTCAACGCCCAACGATTGAAAGTCAGGGACTTGCATTGAAATGCAACAGGGATTTTCAAAATCTTTGAATGTGACTAGATTGAAATGCTGAGCGATTACACAACCAATAATCAATCTTTTAACAATAAATTAGCTGTATGTGAACAGTCAAATTGCATTAGTAAAACTCTAAATGAAATTGTTCAGCATTTTCCTGAGAAATATCTGTTTCAGTAGGCTTGCGGTTAACACCTAACTACTAAACATATTATGTGATTGCTGCTGGAGTTCAGTGACAAACCAAAAGCAGGAGTGGTAAAATACATACATATGTGTTTTTCTTTTACAGAGTGTCGGTGGAGTGGTGGAAAGTCTGAAGATTATTACAGCCGAACGATCAAGACGAATTGCCAAATATGCATTTGATTATGCAACAGAACACGGAAGAATGAAGGTGACAGCAATTCATAAAGCTAATATCATGTAAGTTTGTCTTTAGATCTGATACTTTACAGCTTTTCATATGATTTTGGTACTTTTTATTACACTTTTAACTTTTTTTTTGTTGATATATCAGCCAAATGTAAACTCTTTGTTACAAAATTTGATGGTTTCATTTTTTGGAAGATTCAGTTTCAGGTGTATGTGTCATAGGCCCTGATGGTTTTCATTTTATGCTTGTTTAGTGTTAAAGCTAACAGTTCAGAAGTGATCAATAAACATGATTCGGTAAATAGATGTTAAGGCATAATAATAACCTTCATTCATTACAATTGCCTATGGGTCGATTGGGTCCATTGAGGGGAGCCAGGTAGCAGATAGCAAAGTATCTTGTGAACAGTCAGTCAAAATTTCCACAATAGTTAATTTCAATGAATATTGCTGTAAATGTTGTATTTTATTTAACAAGGCATCCTGACTTAACTTTTTATACCTTAATATTTCTACACATTATATAGGAAACTTGGAGATGGGTTATTTCTGCAATGCTGTAGAGAGGTGGCCAAAGACTATCCTGGTATTGAATTCCAAGACCTCATTGTGGATAACTGCTGCATGCAGGTACGTAGGAAATTAACAATTATAGATTAATAACTGCGTCTAACTTGACGCAAGTGAAATTGTTCAAAAATAATGCACTGTGTGCTGATGTTGCATTGTCAATGCTGATGCTAAGCCTAGTGATTTGATCATCTGCAACTTTAGCACCAGATTCATTATTTTTTCAACAACTCACTGTATCTCTTTATACAGGAGTGTACCGTTGTTGATTCGTGATGAATCCACAGTTGATATTCAAATTAGCGTGTCACGCACGGCAAGGGGGTTTACGCAGTACACAAAAGTCGGCGCACTGATCATCGCGCGTCGGTCACTTATAGTACGTGCAAACGCCCGCTGCTTGGGAAAAATTGATAATGTCAAAGCAGCAAACATTCACAAATTAGCACTTTGCTTCAGATATACTAAATATTTTCATGAAGATGAATACGCCTATCTGTCAAATTAAAAAACCCATTTAGAATTTAATTCATACGTTTGATTATTCAATCACTATCCAAGCCTTCAACATTTTTCTGCAGTTATTGCAAGCAAACAGGAGCACATTGTCCTGATTGGATTGTAAATTCAGGAAGACTAGTTCATTTTGTCAATCTATTGTTTATCAATTCTTATTTCTTTACAACGGACGGAAAGACAAAAACCAGAAAAGGTAATGAAATAGGACATGATATTTGAAAGCTTAAGAACAGCTTTTGCTAAGATTTGTTGTTTGTGCTTTGGTTGACTGATACAAGGGTGACTCAGAGATCAGACATTTTCTCCTTGTTGGTGTTTTAAATCATGCTTTGATGCTTAGAATAAACCATGAATGAAATGAATATGGAATTGTCATGAAATATGATCTGATTTCTGTTATCATGCCCACTATTTTGATTGATCATGAGCTTGTGCTTTAACTTACTATTTCTCTTTGCGGAATTTTTTACAGCTTTTCCAGGGCTGTTTTTTAAGGTTACATGTATGAAATTATGTATGAGGTATCAAGTTATGCAAAATATTATCACTTGGTGTTGGTTGACTAAATCTAACACCTCTGGACCATAGTGACCATTATTTTGCATTACTTCCCTTAAACCAGATTTTATTTTTAAAATACTGAACTGGGTGATTTGCTTTGTGTTAGCATGACTAGGAATTGATGTTGTTAGACATGGCCAGGCCAATTTATTTGTATAATTGCAAGTGTGGCATCACTGCATTACTGGTATTCTGTATGATCTCTTCAATTTGTAGCTGGTATCTAACCCAAGTCAGTTTGATGTGATGGTGATGCCCAATCTCTATGGTAACATCATCACTAGTATTGGTGCTGGATTAGTCGGTGGACCCGGAGTGGTACCTGGCAAGAATATCGGAAAGGACTTTGCAGTTTTTGAAACGGTAAGGTTATAATTAATTTTTTGTAAGGTATCCAGAAGGGCTTCTCTCTTGCTATGTATTTAATTGCCTAAGGCCCATGAGCTTCTGGTAATGTAAGCAACATCTAAACATGTTAAAATGATGTCACTTAGCCCTTGATCCTACTTAAAATCCTAATTATTTTGAGACAAACACATTTTGCATATCCTGTGCCTTAACGTAAGTTCTTTATTAAAGTGTGATCGGGCAAGTAAAAAGTTCCTCATTCTAAATTACTGTACCTCAAAAACATTTCGTCGGCTACATCACATACGGTCCTATCTCGTATTTTTGACATTTTTGAGAAAATTGGTTATTAATACTTTGACGATTCAAGATTACAGAATTTCAGATGTGGTTTCTATCTATTTAATTAGATATTAATTAACAAATTTGATTGTGCAATAAATTCAAATTATTGTTTTCACATACGTTCCTATCTCGACCTATCTCACAAAATTTATTATGTGATTAATGAAAAACTACATCAGTGAAACTACATCACATGGGGTTCTATCTAAGATAGAACCATTCTAAGATAGAACCGTATGTGAAACACCGATATGACAATCCTGGGTTTTATAATATGACAATAAATATGTTGCATACGGGTCTATCTTGGACATTGTTTGGAAAACACAAAAAATCTTTATCACAAACTGATCTATAAGTTCACAGTTAAATAAAACAGTGCTGGCTAGATGACCAGTTTTTATTTTTACTAAATTAAAAAATTTACTTCCCCTAATGTGTATGATGCTCTCGAAGGGAATACCTGAAAAACTACCAAAATCCTACCATCAAACATGATATCAACCTCAGAGCAAAGTTAACCATTTGAATATAACGTGAATTAGCCACAACCATCCAACACTAAAAGGGATCAGGAATTTTCGCTACTTCCCAAAACAAAACCATGATGTAATATAATATCATACAAGATATATCAAACCCTTAAATTTCCACAGGCGACCAGAAACACAGGAGCAACAATAGCAGGGCGGAACCTTGCCAACCCCAGTGCAATGTTATTGGCCAGCTCTCTGTTATTAGAACATCTAGAACTCAATGCCCATGCTCACCTCATATCCAATGCAGTACACAAAGTTATGAATGAAAAACAGGTGAGTGAGTGCTGATTATAAATGTAGCAAGTTCTCAATCCATATCCAGGTATTCTCACGGAGCCATGACATTTTGAAACCGAGTTTGCTGGTCTCTTGATCACATATGTGCCCCGTCATATTGAAAGGTACCTTAAGGTCGGCATAGTAAATTACGAGATATGGGCCATTGAAGCTGAGCGTAGTAAAATATCGCGTCCAAGGTTGAATTTCTAATTTCATCAGAAACATTACGTTTGAAGTGTATTCTATCATATTAATCAGGTTCCAACATCCAAAACATAAGACAAATGTTTTAAAAACCAAGATAAAAATCCTTTTTTCATTCAAGTTTTACCAGTACAGAAACTTTAAACTCAATTTTATCAGAACTATAGTTTTCTTAATCAGCCCGATGCCTTTTACCAATTTGGAGGTAACTTTGCAGTTGAACATCCAATAACCAAAAACAAGGTGTCATTTTAAAGCTTAAAATAATATTAAAAAAAAATCAATTTTCATTCGGGGACCCTTAAGGTACCTTTCGATATGACGGATCACATATGATGACCTCCAGGTCCAGTGTTGCCAGTATGGTAAATAAACCATGGCTACTGCACCGTTAGACTGTCGTCCTCGGATTTTGAAGCGTTACGTGGACGATATCCTTGAGATACATGGAGGTGTTACAAAACTCACTAATTTTCTTGGAGCATACCTGGATATGTATTGAAAATTTGTTACATACATTTATTATTCTACTATCCTGATGAAACTTTTCAAGGCCTATTGTTGATTAGGCCTAAAAATTATTAGAACATCTAGAACTCAATGCCCATGCTCACCTCATATCCAATGCAGTACACAAAGTTATGAACGAAAAACAGGTGAGTGAGTGCTGATTATAAATGTAGAAAGTTCTCAATCCATATCCAGGTATTCTCACGGAGCCATGACATTTTGAAACCGAGTTTGCTGGTCTCTTGATCACATATGATGTCTTCTGTGACCTCCAGGTACAGTGTTGCCAGTATGGTAAAAAAGCCATGGCTACGGCACCGTTAGACTGTCGTCCTTGGATTTTGAAGCGTTACGTGGACGATATCTTTGAGAAAGATGGAGGTGTTATACAAAACTCGCTAATTTTCTTGGAGCATACCTGGATATGTATATAATAATTGAGTATTTATTATATACATTTATCATTCTACTATCCTGATGAACCTTTTCAAGGCCTATTGTTGATTAGGGTTGCATGGTTACCCCTTTTTTGTAGTTTAATAAATAAATGGCATCAAATACTATCTTGGCAACTATTATTAGAGGGACATTGGACAAGTCAGCATCATCCTCTTTTCCAGACATTTTGGAATTTTACTTCATTTGAAGTGTTAGTTGTAAAAATGGATGCATGCAAAGTTTCACCGTCACATTAAATCCTTATATGAAAATATTTAGATGTTCATTTAACATCTAAATATTTTCATATATAAGGATTATCGTCAACAACAACAAATATTGACCCCTAGATTTGAAATCTTAAAATTGGATTTACTAGAGGTTCAGTGGCAAATTGAAATTTCTGTTGATTTATCTGTAATCTATGAAGTAAAATCTTTGATGAAGATTAAGAATTATTATGAATGTTATTAATGCAATTTCTAGTTTCTGTTGGAGCAGTCATGTTGTATAAAGCATAAATGAATTAGTTGACTTATAAGTATTGATTGGTATAGTCGCGTGAAGAAAACCTTTTCACTTTTACGCGTCCTGTGCGCCGATGTTAAAGTTCAAACGCAACTCACACGATACTTGTGAGCTTTATGTGATTTGACAGTTCTGTTGCTGCGTGAAGAACGATTTGATTGGTTTGTTGTTCACGCTCATTGCGATTTGATCCCGCCCAGAATGAAAAGGTTCGTTTCAGATGACTATAGTTTATAGTTTGATAAAAGGCATACGGGATAAAGTCATAACTTCTGACTGTGGGTGACTTATAGTTGTGAAACGTGAACAACAATATCAGGTGATTACCACACAACATATCTAGACTTTCAATATAGGATGCAATTCATTTAAAGAGTGAAGCATAAACACAACCACATTTTATTGCTTAAAGCAGTGAGTTTTTGTTTTGGTTTATATAAACTGTAATGGTACAAGAGGTCATTTACCTTGTGACCTCCAGAACTGATATTTTAGTAAGAAGGAAGGTTAATCCATAATAAGTTATCATTATTCCAGAGATTAGGTTTACCAATTGAATACCAGAATGCAAGACTGACCCAAGTCCACTTTTATTCAAAAATGAGTTGCACAGGAGAGACTTTCTTATAACTTCAGCTACCTTTTGTGTGAAAGACTAAAATGAATCCGCACCGCAAATGCCCCCAAAAGTCCTATATGTATTCAAAAGCTGTCAAAATCCATGGACTTGGGTCAGTTTTGCATACATATGTTGTTTTATTGAATGTATCATAAGTAGTCAAAACCATGTTCTCTGCCAAAATTTCTCTTGAAATTGGAAGATAGGTGTTGTAGGTTCTGTCTATATTGCTTAGAAAACATACAAAAATTGAAAATTGGTAGTCTCATTTCAAAATGGTGGTCGAAAAACCTATTTAAGGAAAAGTTCCGCGGCAAATATGTGAAAATACCGATTTTGTCAATGAAATTTGGCTCAGACAAGCAGAGCATAAGCACAGACACATTACTGCACAAAATATTAGATCCAGATGGATCTCATCCCCTTTTTACATACAATTTAATACATGAAGCACATATGTATGCAAGACTGAAATGCACCCAGATGTGCAATAGACCTTTTCAAAACACGACTTTCCGAGAATTTCCGAAGCTGATTTTACACTTTCCGGCAATTGCTCTTCAACACAATAACCAGAATGTTAAGTTCACGTTCTCGTTAACTGGTTGCGTACGAATTCGAACTTGTAATTAGTGTTAGCACTAATGAGTCACTTTTAGTGTGATCGCCCTGATGTGACTTGAAATCTTAAGCTTAATCAGCCGATTTCAAATGGAAATTTCATTCTTTGTGTCGGTGAGCGTATGGTACCATCAGCCAAAAGTTGTTCAGAATTAGTGTATTTAATAATGTATGGGTCTGGTTCTATTTATTTTTTATTACTTGCACTGAAATGCGAGAAAATTTTGTTGACAAAATCTTGCATACTAAGGCCAAAAAAAAAAAAGTTGTTGACTTGCCCTTAGTGGTGAAAATGTGGGTGGGTCGGTCGGTCGGATTTTTTTTTTTTTAAAGTTTTTTTCCCCCAAAAATGGACCAAGAAAAACTGTGTAAAATAGTTTATAGAAATGTTGTGTTCTTTACTTATTGAAGATTTATGTTTGTTTCATGCAAAAATATAACATTTTGTTGATATTGTTGTAAACTCAACCCAAATATCATGCTATTTTTTCGAAATTCACTGTTCAGATAAGTAAATGTTCACCAAAAAATAAATAAAAAAAGGGACCCTTAATTTTGCCAATTTTGGGTCGGTCGCAAAGGGCAAGTCAACAACTTTTTTTAAAGGCCTAATGAGCTTGTACGTGATTGGTTGAAAAAATGGCCATGTGATCAATGTTCCGGAGATTTCCAAATGGATTTTGAAAAGGTCTATTGACCAATATGTGACTGCTTGTTTGTTCTGTTCTTTACAGCTCCACACTCCAGACCTAGGAGGAACAGCATCAACTTCAGAAGTTGTACAAAGTATTTTACAAGAAATACACACTACAGGTGATACAAATCCGCACTCACACTAGCGTTATTGTAATATAGATAGATATTTATTTATATTGGAGTTTACAGTGTTATAGATTGTTGCAATTCATGTAAAAAGTTTTACTTGATGGTATTAAATACGTACATGTTGTTTTATGTCAGCTGTGGCAGATTTTCAAAGTGAGCTTGTCATTGTTCAAATTCACATCTCTCCTACATATTTTTTCACCATGCCTCCATTTGATAGTACATATGCCTGCCACTCATGAAACATTCATTTCGGGAGGACATATTTCTCCCATTGCACTCATATTTGTATACCCTCAACTATCGTCAAAGAATTTGAATGGGGTTGTTTTACTATAAGAGCATTTTACAAAGGTGGTTGATCCGATCTGGTCACAAATTTAACATAAAGTTTTTAATATTTTTTTGAAGGACCAAGTTTGAGTCAAATAGCTTGAGGAAATTTGATGTTACTCGCAAAAATATGTGTCACAACGACACATTGAAAACTACAAGATATTTATTTTTGTTAACTAAATTTTCAGTAATTCACCACTATTTTGGTCATATTTTAACGAAACATTATTTGACTGTGAAAATTTACAGGAGTAATGAGAAAAATATGAGCTTTCTTATGGTATCAAAATCTCCAATTTGATTTTGGGGTCGAAAAGTGATCGGAACACACACCTTTCGGAAATTAAATCTGTTCAGCAAAATGAGATCAGTAAGCCACATTGTCTTTTGGTTTTTTTCATATTTCTAATCATTCATTTGATATGAAACTTTGCAGGTGTTTTGAAGCAAGGATAGCAGTTAAATCAGCTAAAAGATCAATTTCGTCAAATTTGCATGGATTTTCACTTGAACCGGTAGTACAAAATGAAGTTTGCTGCATTTAGAGATGAACAGGCACATATGTCTTTTAGCGTAATAGCTAAGATCAATGATTCATAACAATCGTTCAGTTTTTGAAGAAAGCATGAAACTTTGCACATGGTATCTTTAATACCCAGGGATCCTAAAAAGAAATGGATACAAAAATAACTCCCCCTCTGAGGGCCGCCATTTTAAATTTAAATATGGCTACCTTAATCCCTATATTTTTACCCATATCTCCTTTTAGTCGAGTATCTACAGGAGGGTTACCGGGCCAGGACTCTACCAAACCAACTTTTATAGCTTCGTTTGATGGTCCTAAAACACATTTGAGATGTTAACAAAATTA
>JXSR01S008030.1:29530-40042 GCA_000969725.1 Ophiothrix spiculata
TTATATTCCGTTTTGGAGTTATTTATGAAAATGTGTCTAATTATGGTAACCATAATTAATTGTACACAGTAACGTATAGGCATGTCTAAAATATTTAAGTTTCAATATAATCAAAACGGTTTGACCGATTCAGCTGAAATTTGAAACCTAAAAACCTCTTTAGTGGTCATCTTTCATATGACACTGAAAACGTAATTTCAAAAAATTGGACCAAGCTCCTTTAAATAGAGAGATGGAATTATTAAGCTGTGATTTTCAGAATTAAGTAAATTATAGATATGTATTTGAAAGTTGTCATCAACTCAAATGATAATCAACTCGGATGACAAATAAAATGTATAAAAATTGTTCAATCCACTAGAAAGACGGTCCATACCTGTTGAATAAAATGTTTGGAAATTGTTTAATCCACATAAAAGACAGTGCACCCTGTGTCACCACAGATAAATACAAAGGAATTACACATTCTGTTGTGCCTGCCAACAACTGGAGCAAGGCCCTAGGTGTTTAGACCAACTGGTATATTAATAAGCTTGAATTTACCAAGATTCACAATCAGCAAATATCATATTGATTTTCATTTGACATTCTTCTTAGCTATAATGAAAGATTATATATTCAGTTTTTCGAAAACATTAGTAAAGCACACCAAATATACACATATATATCATGAAAAATTCATGAGCATTTTGCCAAGTTCTTATGTTTGAAAGTGTATACTGTACTAATGTAACCATTAGTGAAATGTACCCCAGATGTGCAATAAACCTTTTCAAAACACAACTTTCCGCAGCTTATTTTACACTTTCCGGCAACTGCCGACAGGAAAAGTGACTCTTCAACACAATAACACAAACTGAAAATCTGACCGCATCATGTATCCATAAGTTGTGACAAGCACAGGGCATCAGTAAGCACGCAATGCTGTTCCCAATCAGTGATCCACAGAACTGTGACATCACACTGGTCTGGTTCTCGTTGTATAGTCGACAATGTGCTTTACAGCATATAATCAGTCAACTTGTTTGTCAAAGTTTATATGTAACAAGACTAGAACTCATTGACCAGATGTCATTATTGGGATGAAGACAAAATCCAGAGTGATGCAAACAACCATGCGTTTTCAGTCTTGTCAGTCCTGGGTTGTCAACTGATTGGTTGACAAATCCACCATCCTACACTTGATGGGATAAGTTACCTTGCATTATGTTGTCATGGGAGATCCTGTCAAGCATAATTAGTGGACTACACATGCAGCTCATGTCTGTTGAGTTTGCAACTTTGGGAAGGCCAGACTTGATTCAAGGCCTTGGGTTAACTTTTTGATTTTGCTTTTAAATGCTTGTTTCTTTTTAATGGTTTCATACCTGTAAAGTCTCCCAATTTTGTCGGGTTTCTCTCGATTTTTGGTAGTGCTCCTGCCCTCCCGACCAGATTTACATTTTAAGCCAAGCCCACCGATTTTCAAAAAATCTACCGCAGTCTCCCGCTATTGTGAAAATTCGCTATAGTCAGCATTTTTGTATTATATAGTTGTTTACACACCAAGAGCGCGGAAAGTAAGCCTATTAACAGTGGATGCGCTAAAATATTTTTAGCATCATTGGTACTGCACAAAATGCTTGTAAATCTACTGAAAACCATTTTTTTATTTTGCTTGTCACTTTGTCGAAACCACTAAAATGAGTTTAGGGTCGACCAAAAACGAAAATCAAGTTTCCCTCTAAAAGGTCCACTTTTTGAAAATCCGCAACCCCTTGAAAAAATCCTGGCTCCGGTCCTAATCTCAAGCGAAATCTCCCGATTCAGAATTTTGAAATGTTGACAGGTATGTGGTTTCTAGTGTAATAGGTTATAATCCAATTGAACTGCCATTTTTTTGTAACATTTAACTTCAAAATATAGGCTCTAAATGTGTTTAAAACCAGTATTAAATATTGCTTTATGCCAAACATATGTGACATGCTCCTACGAAACCCGGAGACAAAGTTGTGAAAAATTGTTTTTCTGATTTGCCAATATTAAAAATGCTGAAATTAAAAGCTTTAAAATGATGTATCACTTATCAACCTTGATCAACCTTTGGCCACTGAAATTCACTGTTAATTTCCGTTTAATTTGCTAAACGTTTTAAACGGATTTCACTTGGACCAGTTAACCCTTGAATCAAAAGCTTTTATGACCTAATAATTTAGCATGATTATAATAACGAAAAAAGTCTAACTTGATCTATGTAAACAAACTTATGGAATCTAAATGCAAGTGCGCATTAAAACATAAAAAGGCAGTCTTTATTGTTTAAAAAAATGTTTTGCAATGTTTCGTCACAAAATAGAGAACTCAAAATGCACTTGGTTTGGTTTACTCATGATTTAATGTTATATTGTGTTATATACAGTTTTTTCGTTCAGCAAAATCTCTTAATGTTTTACCGGTCGTCATCCATTTAAACGTTTAACGGATAGTATTAACAGAGTAAATCTATAACAAACAATCTTTTTCATCTCATGTGCTCATAAACAAAAGCAAAGCAAAACATTTAAAAACATGTGTTCCCATACAGGTTTCCAGAAATGAACATTTGTCTATATACTACCCCTATTAATATTAATTGACCATTTGTAAATTTAATAAGTTTTACTGTAAGATTGAAGGCCATGTTTGTAATAAAGTGCAAATAAAACACAAGGATGTGTTTGTGAAATAATAACTTTTGTAACATGTGTCTATTATCATTATTCCAGCATCATATTGAATTAGGGTTGTTCCCTGTAGAAGTAATGTCATCATTATATTAATATGCCAGGATACCGGTCCCAACTATGCAACTCATAGCATTAATTCTTAGTCATTGAGTTTGATTTTACTTCCTAATAAGGAATTTTGGCCATCCATTATGAGACGAAAGATGACAGTGCGTTCAGCCTGAAACGCAGTGGAGCTGCACGTTCAAAACCACGGCGGGGTGCAGGTATACGCACACATCCGGCGCGAACAGCTTTACTGGGTTTGGAATATTTCATGTTTGAATAGGGGTGTATGTTTTTCCAATGATAATGTTTATAGTTTTTGGCAATAATTTACATCGTTTTTGGTTTATAAATGACTCAAATTTGTGACTAAGAATGAGAATAAAAGATTGCGATTTATTGTTTTGTCTGTCATCTATCGTCTCATAATGGATGGGCATACATTAGTTTTTTCGTAATGGGCACCCCCTGCGGGGGCACCCATTATTCAAAATAATGTACGCCCATCCATTATGAGGCGATAGATTACAGGCAAAACAATAAATCTTATCTTTTATTTTCTAAATAAATGCCAGTGCGCTCAGCATCAAACGCAGTGGAGCCACGAATTGAAGATCGCTGTAAATGTAAATATGTAGATATACGCACACATCCGATGCAAAAGCTTTACTGGATTTGGAATATTTTATGTTTGAATATAGGTGAATGTTTTTCCAGTTATGTTGGCAATAAAACTTTGCTTCATTCTTGGTTTACAAATCACTCCAATTTGTGACTAAGAATGAGAATAAAAGATACGATTTATTGTTTCGCCTGTCATCTGTCGTCTGTGGATGGGAGAACATTTTTTAGAGTAATGGGTGCCTTCACAAGGGGTGTCCATTATGAAATTGACACACTTTACCTATGCTCCACTTGTAATGGACATCCCCTGCATGGTTGCCCAATCTTACCTTTTATTCTCTTTAAATGAATTATTTCTACAAAGAGATCTTAATCGTTTGAGTCATATTTTATCAGCTGTGGGTATATGTGCCCCGTCATATCAAAAGGTACCTTTAGGTAGGCATAGTAAATTACAAGATACGGGCCATTGAAGCCAAGCATAGTCAACAATCACGTCCAAGGTTGAATTTCTAATTTCATCAGAAACGTTACCTTTGGAGTGTATTCTATCATATTAATCTGGTTCAAACATCCAAAAGATAAGACAAATGTGTTAAAAACCGTTTTCTGAATCAGCCCGATGCCTTTTACCAATTTGGATGTAACTTTGCAATCAAACATTCAATAACCAAAAGAAAGGTGTCATTTTAAAGCTTAAAATATAATCTTTCAGATGAGACCAGTCTTGGTAGTAACCAAGACCCCAAGACTGTTATGTTATCACTTCTACAGTGTGTAGGATTTAGGAATAAGTATGATGTTAACACTCGTTTGAAAACATGTATCCAATAGGGCCATTAACTTTAAGGCTGCTATCAACCAATTATTTTTATGTTGTTGGTGAGACACGTACACTAAAGTCGTGTGAAGATAGCCTTTTCATTTTTACTGTTATCTGTGCTGGTCTATAAAGTCAAATTTGGTGTATCTAGCTGGAACGTGTGATTTGGTGCTTAAAATTCATAGATACAGTGGAACCTCTTTAACACGAAATCTGTTAACCCAAAAGCCCTGATAACACAAAACTGATTTTCAGGTCCCTGGCATTGACTTTATATTAAAAATGTGATGCATAACCCAAAGTTCTGATAACACAAAGTAAAATGTGTGGTCCCACAGATTTCGTGTTAAAGAGGTTCCACTGTAGTACATAAACAAAAGAAAAGCATCATGGATAATGGGAATTATTGATGTATTTAAGATAAGTGGAGAAAAAGACCGTGCCAATTAGTGCGGATATCTGAACCACATTGCAGATTTGTTTACGTGTCTCCTCTAGGTCATCTCAACAGCTGATGATGATCCTCATAAATAAATACGATGGGAATGTCAGGTTTTGAGCAAAATGCGTAATGTATGCCTCGATAAAGCTTATTTCCATTGGGGTCAGAGATCTTTCTTTAATCAGTTTTTGATGCAGTAGGAAGACTGGAGTACCCGGAGAAGAACTGCAGAAACATGGACTGAAGACCAAATGCACATACAGCGCCGGGACCGGGACTCAAACGTGGGACTCGTTGACCAGTGCAAACTTGCCAACTTCTTTGAGCTACTTGGTTAAATCTAAAAAGCTTAATTCAAATATTTTGCCTAATGTTGGAAGGTCAAGGTATCATGCTTACCCTGTTAGAATAGTAACAAAAACTATAAACATGCTGAAGTAGAGAATCATATAATGCTGTGTTATATTTGGGACACATCTAAAAAGAATGGCCCTAAAGGGTTATTTAAAGGTCTATCCTTGAAATAAATTTTAGGACCTCTCTTTCCTGACGATTACCTTGAATACTTTGTTTTATTAATTGGGACCTTTCTTTCAAATGTATTTGACTGTAAAATTTAAATGTACGACACATGTTTTGCTTGCCAATATGTTTGTTACCACACAAACAGATCTGCATACTAATGAGTTGATAAGATGTATACTACATAAATTAGTGATACTAATTTGCCCAAATATTGCGATAAATGAACATCACAATGCATTAGAATAAGATGAGAAAACGTGTCATACATTGAAATTTTTACGGGTATACCACCTTAAAATTGACATCGGAACGTTTGCTTCACCTCTAATACAAAATCTAAGGGTGAGTTTACATTGTGATAACTTGTTAAGGGTGAGTTTACACTGTGATAACTTGTCGTCGATGAAAGGTAATAGACTTGAAAATCAAGCCTCAACGATCTGTCGTCAGCCTTTGTTCCTTCACGTTAGCCAAGGTCACTACCAGTCTTGCGGTTGATTTTAAAGTCTGTTAACAACCTTTGTAAACCCACCCTAAAGCTTCCAAAGGATAATTCCATTTAAATAATACTTCATATTTTGTTTGGTTTATAATTTTATTTTCTTTGTCCATATAGTTTTTCTCAAATTAATGTTTTAGAAATAAATTAATTTTGTGAATACTACAATGTAACTATTACTTATATTGCCAATGTTATAGAAGTCTTTATACCATGATAACAGTGATTTGAGATGTGCAATAGTTTGTACTAGTGCACGGAATGAAATAAACCTGTGTAATATCATGATATAAAACAAATATTGAATGCCTATGCACGTGCAATAGTATACAAATATTGAATGCCTGAGAGTGCAATAGTACAAAAAATAGCAGGAGGTCAAATTTGGACTTTTCTATTTCACGAGGCGTAGCCGAGTGAAATGGATCAGTCCAAATTTGACCGAATGATATATTTGTACTATTGCACGAACATAGGCATTCAATATTTGTTTTATATCATGATATCACACAGGTTTGTTTCATGCCGTGCAATGGAAAAAAATATTGCACGGCTCAAATCACTGCAATCGTGATATAATACAAAATATATCGTTCGGTCAAATTTGGACTGATCGATTTCACTCGGCTACGCGAAATATAGAAAAGTCCAAATTTGACCTCATGATATATTTTGTACTATTGCACCCTCAGGCATTCAATATTTGTATAATATAATAGGCTCCATATAAAGAAACTGCCTCTCAGCAGGTTGAAGCCAAATTACACAAGTTTTCTTGTTTTTACTTGATTATCATATCTTTGTCATTTTCACTGGTGCATCCAGGCCATGATTGAAAGTCAAATTTGATTCTGATTTGTTGTTCATTGTTGTGGGTCTAGAGTACAACTATACAATACTACATACTTTTTCTGGACATGAATAGTCTCCTCTGAAATCATATGAACTGTTTTCCTAATTCCTTAGTTTTGTTGCTAAATTAGACAGATTTTGTGATGAAGGCATTTGGCATTCAGTAATAAGTGGTGACCACATCTCAGTTAATTGTTAGAAAAATACATTGGAATTTATCTGATAAGACTAGTTGGACCAAATACTTGATAGCTCACAAAAAGTTTGTCTGGGCCTTCTTTTAGCCTATCCCTTCATACTGTAAATTTCACATAAATTCAATCTCATTCTCCTTTGTAGACTGGGGGCCTCTTCTCTTTAAATGCTGTGAGTCCTTCTATGCGATCTTTTGTAGGTATTGTCTGTGTAGAATGAAAATGAAAGAATTAAGTTTTAAAATGTGATTCTAACAGATGCTTTCTTGAAATTTATTGATATTTAACTGTTTCAATTTGAAACTTGTAGGTACAATAGTAGCTACACGCAGGCAAACATGTGATACCATTAAAAGAGCAAACTTATTTTCTGAAACTGTTATTGATGGTCTTTTATAAATACAACATGTTATAGAGGGAAGTGGTGAAAATTCATGATCCAGAGGAGTTAGATGCGTGTAGCTACTTGCAAAGGAAGTAGTTATACACATCCAACAACGAGAGATCAGTAATTTTCAATATTTCCCTAAGTAAACCATGTAGAAATAACCTAAAAACTTCCATTGTTCTGGGTCATCGCATGAATCTCCAACTGCTATTAAAGTAAAATGATTACAGAGGGATGTGGTAGTATGGGTGCAGTAGTTTTTCAATTTTACCTCTGCATGGGTTTTACGAGCACTAGTTGGAAGTAGGCAAAATACTGTCATGAATGTCAGGTTGAACAGACCTATTTAATTTCGTAGTTGCCAAATAAATATTTGAGGTATAGTAATAATAAATGACATATGACGGAATGACAATTGTGCCCATTAGGCCAAAAAATTGTGTTGCCCTTTTAATGATTTTTGTAAAATCGGGTCGATTGGGGTCAGGATTGTTCTTTTTTCCCCTTTTTACTTGTCCCGAAGGAGATTTTGACCTTTAAAATCCCTGATTAGACGCATGCGACATAGCAAAATCTTTTTTTCGGTTATTTTTTAAGTGATATTAAAGATTTGTTAATTTAACACATTTATTGTGAGATGTTGTGCTAAAAATGGCAAATGAAATAGAATAAAATGTTGTTAAAAAAAAATCCGACCCAATTTTTGTCAAATTTTGGGTGGGTCGAAAAGGCCAACAAAACAATATTTTTTTTTGCCTTATACCCAGCTATATCAAACACTTACCTGTGCGTAATATGCTTCTTCAAAAGCTAAACCACTTCCCAAGTCAACCTGGAGGAAAAACAAAATATTGAATGTGTTAATTTTTTCCAAAATCCAATTAACCATTGTCCATTATGTGATTAAAAAAGAAACATTTACGGCTCAGGCAATTTACAATAAGTTTAACTATCAGTCAGCATAGTTTGTTGAATAGTTTTTTTCTTATTAAACAGACTACCAAAAGTTTGAAAATCTCAAAAACATTAAACTAAATATCGTCACATTGCTGAATTAACATTTTGGTGAAATTGAGATTTTTGAATGAATCAGTTCTTTAGACTAAGAGAGGCACATATTTATGCCTAAGTGTCACTGTGTGTCAGTTTGGCATGCATCCATTCTACCCATAACAACAGCTTGATTCAGTTCAGCAGATTACATGATCAAAGCTATGATTATTCACACATTGTTGAGTTTGATCAGGTAACTATAAATGGCTAAGGGTCAATTTCTCAAAGCAGAAAGTTTGACCCACACAGATGACTTGAATGGAAATCACTGAACCAGTAAATACTCTTGTGCAATACTCTGCAGAAGTACCGCACTCAAGTATAATGTTGCAGGCATAGCGTGACCAAGAAAAAGGTGAATTAGGGTTGTTTTTGAGTGCTGGACTGTGATGAATCAGTTGACACCATTTGGTGTATCAAAAACAGCAAATTTCAAGAAATAGGGTCCTTTTTAAACCCTGGTGTGAAAAAGGTATCAATAAAATCCTGATATAGGGTGTAAATAGGGAAAAAGGGTATATTATGGCTTCAGAACCCTCCATCCTTTAAGGTGTGTTTTGAAAAACTGCGGTCATGCTATGCCTGCAACATTATAGTTGAGTGTCCCCCCCCCCACCGGGAAGTACTGAGCCAAACACGCGCAATCTGGTTACAAACAAATGATAATGTCTAGAGTGGTTCTAAAGATCACACGTATTAACACAGTGAACAAAATTCTGAATACCCCCCAGGTCTGCCATAACCCTTAAAGGTAGATCTATATTAAACTTGAATTAAATATTAACAAAATAAATCAAATACTGGAAATAAAATTATAGCACTTACGGCTACGTTGCGTTTGGTACCACCAAACTTCGTCAGGCCACTTATTGATCATGTGACAGGCGGCGAGGAATTTTTCCGATGACCTCATCCCATGCGTGTGATAGTTGGTGGCGTAATCCTCCCTTTCTGTTCAATATGGAGGAAGTTGTTATTTTGGACAAGGAGGAACGTTATTTTGAGAGAGGAGTCCGGGAAGCCATCTGGGAAAGGGTTGAGCAACCAGAATTGAACAGAAAGGGAGGATTACACCACCAACTATCACACGCATGGGATGAGGTCATCGGAAAAATTCCTCGCCGCCTGTCACGTGATCAATCAGTGGCCTGACGAAGTTTGGTTGTACCAAACGCAACATAGCGGTAAGTGCTATAATTTTATTTCCAGTATTTGATTTATTTTGTTAATATTTGAAACTCAACTGGATGACTAATCTTCACCAATTTGTTAAACTTGAATTCATTCAAGTGTCTTTAAAATAACGAGTTTACTATTATAATTTTATGCTAGTGGACGGTGGTGATTAGTATAAAACAATTAATAAAAAATCTCAACTTAAGGCTGGTGTAGACCTTCAAATGGCATAAACAATTTTTGTACTATAACTCTCAAACTAATTGAATAAGCTATATAAAAGTATTCATTTCTAGAAGGGGATTTTACCCTGAACATGATAATGATATCAGTTTTTGACCAAATATGTCAATTTTGGCACAAAAAAAAGCCAACAACCACATTTTTTGCCCCCAAAATTTCTGGAAAGCCTAACTAAAATTTTCATTCTCAAAATGTTGAACATTTTTGCTTTTATGGAATCTTGAAACAAATGTCTAGGAAGGTTTTCTCAAATTTTTGAAAATACCAAAAATAGGTCAACAAATGTTTAAAAAATCTCACCGCTGCCACCAAAATTGCAATTTTTGGCAATTTTTCAAAAAATAAGATAAAAAACAAAAATTTGAGAAAACCATTCCACTACACTTGTTTCTAAAATCCAAAAAGCAAAAAAGTTCAAAATTTCGTGAATGTAAAATTTTAGTTAGGCTTTCCAGAAATTTTGGGGCAAAAAATGTGTTTTTTGGCATTTTTTCCAAAATTGAACATTTTGGTCAAAGACTGATATCATCATCATTTTATATAGTTTATGCAATTTGTTTAAAGTTAGAGTACAAAAACGGTTTACGCCATTTGAAGGTCTACCCCAGTTTTAAGATTTAAGAATGCAAAAGTTAAATTCCCAAATGTCATTTAATTGAGAAATCAAATTGAATAAGTTTGGTTCCATAGCTTTATAAAATATAATAGTAAACTCCTATCTGGAAAATGACCAAAATCATAATTATAATGCTCACTCAACCCCTAGAATGTGTACCAGTGTAATGAGACTGAGTGTCTCCCATAACCAGGAGTCCGGGTCTAATTGAACTACACGGAATAAGTCGCAATCAATGATTTATTGATCGCACATGTATACAAGTACGTTCTACACAATTGAATAGCAGCTAGGATGCTCAGTCACACGGACCCTGTATATATTATA